>ML810705.1:66813-82136 GCA_009831015.1 Picea engelmannii
CTTATTATACTTCACAGATAGCACAAAGCTTCGTAGAATTCACTTAGATCTAAGGTAATTTAGCACTTAGCAACAGTAAAAATAGATTAGATACAATAAATCAACACTAAGCATCTTCATATATATCAGATCTACTATCCATACACATATAATGAATCACAAAGCATAAGTAGATCTGTCTAAATATATCAAAGCACTTATCCAAAGTAGAGGTAAACACATCAAGTCAAAGCATAGAGCATAACACACAGATTTACGTGGTTCACCCCCACCCTGGGGCTACGTCCACCAACTCTTCTTTATTAGCTCCAGTCAATCCGGTTACAACATAGAGTTATAAAAATCCTACTCTGCATAAGACAAGAGATCTGCGTGCACCTCACCAAATCCTCCTTCCTCTCTTAGATCTAGCACAGAGCCTCCTTACAATCTGTGCACTTGGCACTTACAACACTTGCACTCATCTCTGCAATTTAATCACATAGATCAATTCTAGCACTAAGCTCTTGGCTAATCTTCTCTTCTACTTACATCGCCTAGATATCTATTTATACATTACAAAAGTGGGCCTAAGTGTGGGTAAACCGACGGGCCGACATCCCTTTCCCATCACATATTCCCAAAAACCCAAAAAGGACCCAAAAAGGGGGTCTAGCTTCAATGGTCAAATATGATCAAGTGTTCCTCAAAACTTGGTCAAGGTCCAACAGTGTGATAAATATAAGATCACTTGACAATTTTTTCATTTTTAAGAAGTCTGAAAAAAGCTTAACTATGGACTTCGTCAGGAATGTTCTTCTGGACCATTTTAATGAGTGTGAAAGAATAAGGTCACTCGAGGATCTTTTCAATTTTAGGGAGTCTAAAAAGAGCTTAACTATGGACTCTGTGGGGGTTCCTTTTTCGTAAATTTAGTCCCTTAGGCCCGAAAAAGGGGTAAAATTATACCTGAGAATACTCTTCTAGATAACTGAGGCCCCTAGAGTATACCTTTGTTTGTAGAGTTCACCATCCAGACCGAAAAAGGGGTAAACTACCACTGGATAAACGTGACTTCAAATTTCAGTTTAGCGAGCTTGAAGATCAACAAGATCGCTCGATAATCTTTTCATTTTTAAAGGGTCTGAAAAGGGCTTAAAAGAAGACTCATTATGTTCTGGGAGTCCTGAGGGTGAGGTAAAGAGTGATAATGCATCATGAAAATGAGTCTCAAACTCGTAATCAAGATAAAATAATAAGGACTCCCGAGCCTATAGTCATTAGTGACGGCATGGACACCAAAATGCAACCAGGATCTACCTAGGGCATCCATGTTAAAGTAGGCTCTACCACTAAATTACGACACTTCTAAAGCAACAATGATGGTTCTGTGTCGCAATTCGGTGGGATCGATCCTATGGCATAGTGATAAGACAATGAGATGCAGAAAGTAGAGGTGGAATCCTAACTTAAATGCAACAATTTGGAAAAACAACTTTTTACCAAAGGACCTTTAAAAAGACCCAAATATCCAAAACGTTTCCCAATACCCAAAGTAACACTTATCGTAACAATCCATAGAAAACCCCTGAACCATACTAAATGATTTTCAATTTAGAAACAATGACAAAAGGGTCCAAAAAAATGACAAAAAGGGGCCAAAAAGTCTATAAATAGAAGCTAGCAGCTCATTATCACCATTGTTAATTGAGAAATTAACTAAAAACCAAAAAATACCCCTTTGTGAAAAGAATTGATTCCAGGAGTTTTAGTGGATGAAACGAACTTCCGCTTGGACCAAGTAAGTACATACTAACCCCCCTTGCATCTCAATCCTTCATTTATGCATTTCTTTTTGTTTTTTGAGGGGGCATTGACCTTTAAAAAGGTCGGCCCTACGTATACGTGGGTTGTCTTATGACAACCCGCGTGTGCACGCGTGCAAAGGAAATACTGCACATGTGCACACACTACTGTGTGTATTACAGCCTGTGTATACCCTCTAAGATAAGAAAAAAATTAAAAAATGCAAGGGCTAATCCCCCCTGGACTTGTCAATTGTAGGATGTATGTCCACTGGAGAGAGAGAGAGCATGAGGAATTTGATGCTGCAGTCTCAGATGACCTTAATGTTGTAGCTGCACTAGCTCAATGTGGCTTATTTAAGTTCTTCCAGAGTGCATTTATGCAGGCACAACCTAGGTTGCTGAATGCCTTGATTGATTACTGGCACCTGGATGCAGAGGCATTCATGCTTGAGGGACAGTCATTGACTCCAATGACTGAAGATATCTACTTTCTGACTGGCCTCTCAAGGAGAGGGGAACCAGTCAACCTTCACACTTTTCCTTCCAGGCCTCACAACACAACAGAGTTGATTAACCTCCATTGCGAGGCAGGAACTGACATGGTGGGCACTCAAGTGCCAGTTCATAAGATCAACAACCTATCGCTAAAAGTGATAGTTCTACTCATTGGGTGGATTACTGGATCCGCAACTTTACACCAGGATTCTCGGGTGCACATGAATTGTGTGGTTCAGTGCTTAAATGCACAACTTTTTGACTGGAGTACTACATTACTAGACTGCATGAAAAGGCAGTTGACAGAGTGTCGGATGTAGAGGCACAAAAACTTTGGGTTTGGTACTATCCTTTGTGATTTCTTCTTTGAGAGGGTGCCTAGTATGATTCTAAGGGAGATTGTACGAGGGCACGTAGCCTCTTCTCCAGCAGTAAATAGATGGGCGACGCTATTTCAGTGACATGGGGGAGGGAGGACTATCGAGGCCTTTGATGACAAGTTTTTCGATTGGTGGTCTCAGCAGATTCCAGTGATAGAGGACTATCCCTATGCCTTAATCGACTTTTCCAGGGACCCTGACATGGGCGTACCCCCCGGAGTGGTACGAGGAGAGCTAGGTAAGCTTGCTTTTCAAATTTATTTGATTTTTTACATTGTTTTTATATATATCATTTTTTTTTTTGTATACCAGAGTGTCTGACATGTATGTCTCTATTGTGTGAATACATGGGACCAATGCATCCAATAGATTTTTTGAGGACCAGGTGGTGTCCTCGACCAGAGGCAGGGGCAGCAGGAGGGCCTCCAACCGGCGAGGTAGAGAGGGTTTTGAGGTGGGTAGAGCTTAACCTTACCGCTCTTACTTGTGCAATTCCCATGGTAGAGATCGAGGATATGCCACCATCTATGTAGCCTCACGTAGTTTGGGTGCCACGGACTTGGGTCCATCTTTTCTGGCATTTGGAAAATGCCATTGTACACTATGGCTAGGCCAACATGCCCCGCCCTTAGCTAGGATAGATTATTCATGTGCCGAGAGAACTTATGTATATTTTTTGAGGGCATAAGCCCTGCGACTCCTACTGTACCTATTTTTGAGGCACTCGTGCCCACCCTTGTACTCTGGCAGCTTTTTTCAATATATATATTTGTGTTTTAATCTCTTCGTGTTTTATGGATTATATTTACAAATGTGCATGTGTGTGTCTTTCTTATATGTGTGTAAGATGCCAATCTAATATTTTATTAGCTAGAGTATCTATAACTTGATTTAATCTCCTAGGAACATGAAAATATGTAATATAATCAAAGCTTCGATCTAAGAGATGTACCCTAAGGAACCTTCGATGTAGAGTAGGATCATGAACATGATAGACTCCATTTAACTGAGACACAACCATCTGAGCGTCTAAATAGACTCAGAGGTGAGAGATACCAAGTGACAAACTGTCACGAAGCAACTCAATAATTGTTCTGTATCTAACGACATTGTTTGTGGTGTCGCGTAAACATATACCTCCTGAAGACAACATCTGGCCCTGAGGTGTGAAAATCACCCAAGATGTGGAGGCAAGCCTCCGAGTGTGTCGATGAATCCAATGAACATCTCTGATTCACTTGACATCTACCACAGTGAAAAAGATAACATCAAAAATGATGCATCCATAAAACCATAAGAAAAACCAAAAAATAATAGTACAAAGACTATACATATGTTACAAAAAGTCACCCAAGGAGACCCACCTATGAGTAATAATTCTTGAGGTAGAGCCCATTTCTAGGCTCCACCAAAAACTTTTCCTCAAAGTCCACTAGACGATAAGCGCCCTTTCTTAGAACCTCTTTAACGATGAAAGGTCCAAACCACATGGATTTCAACTTGCCTACCCCCAGGGGGTCCTTATCTTGGTCATAGACCAGGACAAGGTCACCTTCAGAGAAAATATGAGGACGAACGGACCGATCATATTGACACTTGAATTTTTGTTTGTGAGCTTCATTAGCTAAGGCCGCATCATGACACTGCTCATTGAGCTGCTCGAGATATAATAAATGCTCTTCAAGCGGTGAAGTGTCTGGCAATAACTATACTGCCAAATTTAAAGATGGGATCTGGCATTCTATGGGCAAGACTGCATATATCCCGTAAATGATTTAAAAAGGTGAGAAACCAGTTGCAGTCTTAACAGATGTTCGGCAAGCCCATAATGTTGAATATAACATCAAATGCCAATTTGACTTGGCCGAATTGATCGTTCTCAATAGAGTGGTTTTAAGAGATTTATTTACATCTTCCACTTGACCATTCGCTTGGGGGTAGTAGGGTGATGAATGTTCCTGCTGCAACCCAAGCTTTGAAATTAACTCGGTCATAATTTTGTTCTGAAAGTGACTGCCATGGTCAGTGAAAATATCTCTCGGGACGCCGAACCTTGCTATTACCTGGTTGAACAAAAAGAGAGTTGTTGTCTCCCTGTCATATTTGAATGTTGGCATAGCTTCGACCCACTTGGTGAAGTAGTCTACTAATATGATGATATAGCGATGCCCCCTTGCTGAAGGGAGGTTTCACATAGTTTAATCAATCCCCCATTTAGTGAAGGGACCCACGGTAATAATGGGAAACATGGGAGCGGGGTGTGACCTCATCTTCCGAGAAAAGATCTGACATGGGTGGCACTTCTTGACCGATTCAACACAATATTTGATTAATGTTGGCCAGAAGTAACCAGCTCGTAGAATCTTTTGGGCTATTGCTAACCCAGAAAAATGACCGCCACATGCTCCAGTGTGGCAATCGTTAAGCACGATTTCCACTTCGTCATGAGTGAGACATTGGCGAAGGATGTAGTCTACACCTTGATGATACAACATGTCCTCGAATATGAGATAGTTCTTATCCTGATGGCAGATATGATGATGCTCATCAGAAGAAGCAGAGGTGGGACACTTCAAAGTCTGGAGATAGACAAAGACATATCCATACCAAGGGTCAGAAGATGCGATCAAAAACATGTCTCCTTTGATAGGTGACTCATCGAGTATAACATCACCTGATTTGACTAGAAGTTTTGATATGAGTTCCACGAAGACCATCGACTTATTGGATTTCCCTGAAATGAACTCCAAGTTGAATTCTTGGAGGATAACTATCCATCTACTGATCTTTCCTCCAATGACTCGTCGTGTCAATACATATTGAAATGGGTTCACGACGGCAATGACGGTGGTCTTACAAAACAAAATGTAATGACAGAACCGTTGGAAAGCATGGATTGCTGCCAACACAAGATTTTCAATACGGGAATAATTGAGTTTCGGTCCAACTAGGCCTCGGCTTAGGTAATAAATCACGTATTCTGAGAGTAAACCATCTTCCTAAACTAAGACCATACCGATGGTCGACTTTGCAGTGGCCAAGTATAATAGGAAATATTTATTATAATTGGGTGGCCGAAGCAGAGGGGTAGATATGAGGGCGTGTTTCAACACCGCGAAAGAGCGTTGAGCAGCTTCGTCCCAATGAAAAGGCGTGTCCTTCTTCAATAAATGCATAAAACCCTTTGTGATGTCGGCATAATTTATGATGAAACACTGTAAAAAGTTTTCTTTCCCTTGCAGACTTTGAAGCTGAGGGATGGTGCATGTGGGAGGAAATTGAACTATTGCCTCAACCTTTAGAGGATCAACCATGATCCCTGTTTTCAAAACTATGAAGCCTAGAAGATGACTCGATGTGACACAAAAACTACACTTGTTTGGATTCAAGCGGATTCAGTAGTAGTGACACCGTTCAAGGATAAGTCAGAGGTGTTCCGAATGATCATCTCTCTTGCGAGATCGTGATGCTAAATCATCGAGATAAGCCTCGACTATGTGTTTGAGGTCGTGGAAAGAAAAAGACATGGCATGCTAAAACGTAGCTCCAACATTTTTCAGACCAAAAGGCATCTTGCGATAAGCGAATGTACCCCATGGACAGATGAAAGCAGTTTTGTGTTGGTCTTCAGGTTTTATTTGTATCTGATTATTTCTCAAAAATCCATCCATGAACGAAAAGGCCTTGCATCTTGCACATTCATTGACTATATGGTCAATAAATGGCGTGGGGAAATTATCTTTTGGGCAGGCCTTGTTCGGATCACGAAAGTCCGTGCATACGCGAATTGTACGCTACTTTTTATTTACTGGCACAGGATTTGATACCCATTGAATTAATTGGACGGGGTAGATGAAACCAACTTTAAGTAATTTTTCTACTTCAGCCTTGATAATTGTTGATTTCCTAGGATTGACCGGATGAAGATTTTGCTGGACTGACTTGGCATCAGGATAAGTCATTATTTCTTGTTCGATGATTCTTGGATCTATGCCTAGCATTTCCTCGTAAGACCAGGCAAACACGTCACATAATTCTTTAAATAAATCCATGTAGATTTGGATCTCCTCGGGGGAGCAATCTGCTCTGACAAAGATATTTTCCATGACACCAGGGGTTCTGAAGATGTCAATAGGTATTGTTTCAACTATTGTTTCCATATTTCCTTCATTGTAAACAATGTGCGTTGGGAAAGGATTGATAGTACAACCTTTATCTCCATTCATAGTCAAAGTGAATTCACCTGCTTCAATTCATCTTAACTCTGGGAGGAAGTAAGATCTATGATGAAGATCATCCCAGGGTATGTTCGTACTAGTCATTGCCTCAATAATAGCTTTGTCTGAAGGAAAGACTAAGTCTAAAGAATCTGTATCAACAAGGGAACCTTGAGCCCAAATAGGCTCGAGCACCGGATCTAACTCTTGTGATGGAGTCAGATCAGGGTCGACAGAAGCTCGTTGAATGATCGAGTATGCAACTTCTGTCACGGACAAAGGCATGGCCATGCCATGGTGCTCTGTCCCTTCCATGATAGTGGATGGGGAAGGAAGAGTCCATGGATCATTAAAGTACATCTAGAAAAACAATGAGATTTGAAGAATTTTAGCTCGAGGTTGGTCGAGGACAAACATCATGTAATGGATATTGTCAGTTGGAGGTGGGTAATCGAAAGTACCCATCAATGGTGGGAACAAACCAACCCCTACATTGATGATGTCGGGCTGAGGGTTATCAATCATCGGGACCATGGAGACTCCTGATGAAGGGTCAAAACGAGAGAAGGATAAATGATCAATGGTCACAATCTGACCCTCGTGAGGAAACAACAAGACCTGAAAAAATGTCGCGACCACTGCTTGCATAGCATAGGTCCAACTCCTTCCTATCAAAATATTGTAGTCGAGAGATGCATCGACCACTTCAACTTTGACACACACAGTTTTTTCCCCTAACTACACGGGGAAAGATGGAATGATCCCGTGTGGTTGGAAATAATGAGCGTCAAAAGCTATAAGAAGAGTAGGTAACGGAGACAAAACGGGTTGGCCAATGGCCTTCCAACACGCCAAAGACATCATGCATGTCGAGGCACCCTCATCCACCACTGTACGGAAAATATTCTAGGTAAAAGTTTTCGTGGTGTAATCCACTACTATCTGAAAAGCTACGTGGTAAGGAAGACAAGGTTTTAAGTCGGTGGTATCAAACATGATCATTCTCGGATTACAAGTCTCGGGAGAGCCTAAGGAAACTAACAGGGCCTTTCTCTAGTAAGGGAAAATTTGGAGGACTTCCAAAGTAGACATTGCACAAGGGGTTTGTGATAAATCCTCCACCACAGAGTAGTTCTAGGAGGCCCTTGTGTTTGGGTTGTAAGAATCTTTTTTGAATGCACCTTTTGGGATGCACGTTGTTTTTTTTCCCAACGTCTTCTCAATATGAAGAGGAAGAGGTGGGTTTTCGGCTTCTTTACCCTTCTTAGAGGTGCCTGGCTTTCCATAATCCTGTGCTCTAGTCATTATATAGGCATCACCTTTCATCATATACACATTTGCGGATGAAGGATTATTCGAAGACGGAGGGGGTCCTTGACTTCCCCCTTCTGTGCTCAAGGAGGCTTGAGTTAGATTTTTCCCGTGTGGAAATGGTTCGTTAACGTGACAGACTGTTTTTGTGCCAATAACTTCTGAGCCTTCGCAAGACAAGGGAACTGATGGGTTGGGTGGTCTTCCTTGCAAAGATTACAAGGATAATTTGACTTCTTCTTTTCAGTGTCGCCCCCGCCAACATTATCGGTGGGTTTCTTATCCCCCTTACCCTTTTTCTGTTGTTTCTTATTTCCATCAGGCTACTGGGTGGCCTTTGGGTTTTTCATTTTCACACTGTGTACATTCAACTTTTGGGTAGGGGGAGCAGCTTAACCAGTGGTATAGCTGGACGCTGTCTATTGTATCGACAATTGTTGCACTTTATTTGACAATGGATCAACGAGCTGTGTTTGTGTTGAACCAATAATTCCATCAACATGTGGTCCAAACCTTTTCCTAGTTTTGTCAAGGATTGACCTCGGTGCATCTGGCAAAATCTCATAGAGTAAACCAAACTGAGAGTAAATTAGCTCTAGCTGTTGCACTCTCATTATCACATCTTCCTTGGAAAACACTCCAGATGTTGCAATGTCTTTAGATAACCGGGGTACCAAAAACTTAAGGAACCACTCTAGCAGGAATGTTGGTGGGACTAGAACTTTTATTAAACTCTTCTGGCATCTTCATTCTCGGATATGATCAGAGATATGGTCCGCTTTTGTCTGCTCGAAATTGGCCAACAATTCAGTGCCGATGTCTTATCTCACAGGTAATTGGAAATGGTTCAAGAAAGCCATTGCCAATTTGCCAAAGGAAGAGTATTGTGAGTGATCCAGTTCGATGTACCATTTTTCAACACTCCCTATGAGATTTCATTGAAACAATCACAACTAAATGGAGTCATCTCTTAACAAGTTGGACGAGCACCATAAGTGGAAAGTAGTCACATTATCACTATGATCTTCGTTAGGCTTGGCCTCGAACTTTGGAATGTCCGAAGGCAACTTGGCTGGCATAGGAGGACAACTCGGATCATGACAGATGGGGTCATTTAAGAGCCTTGTCAAATCTGGCAAGTGCAGGGTTGCCAAAAATGGTAGTTTGGGTTGTGGATTGTAGCTAGGGAAAAAGGAGCCTGGGGTTTGACTGGCACCAGGTTTCCAAGAAAAGTTAGGTTGCTAGCCAGGGCTCTGGTAATAACCATGGCCGTGACCAGCGTACAGATTGTGCACTTGTTGAGACATCATCGGCTGGTTCCCATAATAATATGTAAAGGGATGAGATTGCGTCGCATTCCAAGGATTTTGGGAGGGGTTTCCCCCTGCCAATCCAATGGGCATAGGCATTGGGCCTTGCCTGGGGTTCCACTGGGTATGGAAGGGGTTTCTCCTGATCAACATCCCTAGCAAGGGGACTGGTCTCTGCCATGGATTCCAAGGTCCTTGTGAGGAAGGAATTCCTAAGTGTGCCCCCTGTGCAGGAATAGTACCCTGTACAGGTTGTGGTTTCCATAACTGGGGTTACCCTTGGCCAAAACGACAGCTGAAGAGAAAGTGTTGTTACCAAATGTGCTGAACAAAGAGAAAGGTGTCGAACCAACCGACATATTATAAGGAGGGAGTGCTTGACTACCTGCTCCAAACAAGTTTACATTAGGCCTGACAAAGTGTTGAGAAACACCGCCGAGCGAGGGGGATGAAGGGGGTATATGACCCCTGTCGTAAGGGAAAGAGATAAAGGGAGATGAAGTGCCCCCCATAGATCCTTGCAGAGGAGCGTTGGAACTCCTTGTCCCCAGGCCTAAATTCTGTAGAGTGGAGGAAGAAAGTACAGTACTCATACCGAAGCCAGGCATCCTGTATGAGAAAGGAGGGCCTGTCCAGTTCTGAGAAATGAAGCAGTGATCACCGTCATAGATGGAATCAGACTGCTACCTGAGGTAGAAGCAGTTGAGACCATAGTGGCTCAGACCAATGACGATTGGTTAGGAGGTGGAACACCCCCAATAGTGACAGTCATGAAGAAAATACGAGTATTCCCTGAAGAAGTGGCAGTGTTTACTTTCATTGTTGTTTGTGACACTACCTAATGCTCGTAAGTTAGAACCTGTATGAGGATGGGCACCGATAGATCAGTGATGGGAGGGTTATATGGACCAAGAGCCTCTTCTTCAAGGTTAGAAATGATTGGTTCCTCCAGGATCGAAAGTTATCCTCTCGAAAATGGGTTGGGCATAGTTGGGTTTATCCTCTCAAAAGACCCTTGCTGGTCTAATTTTCGCCTTAACAGTGGCGGGGGGGGGGTGTTCGAGGTCAACCGACGATAGGCCTAAAATCCTTCGCGACCGACGAAACTCCTGATCCTCCACTGTGTGAGAAGATCAAAGACACACTAGGGAAATCTATAATCATTTGAAAACCAACACATACTAGAAAAAGTACCTATGAGATAAAACAAGCAATCACTAACTAGTTGTAAGAGCAGTTACAACAACCAACACTAGAGAAAATTACCGATGCAAGTGAAACTTGAATACGGAAGCACCCTCCGGGTATACTCTGCAAAGCATGGCCTGATGTTTATCCTAGGTACTGTGGTATACCCCTGCAGTCACCTGTGTAAGTCACTAGAAAGATAGGCAACTTGGTTTCCAACGCGCAAACAATCACCAGGCGGGTACAGTCGACAGTCGGGTGGACCGCAATGAGCAGGGTATCAAGCCCGAAACCTATCAAGGGTATTGAAAACAAGTGTTTCGGTAGATGACTGAGGACCTCGAATGGATTCGAGACCCATGAAGTTTCATGGTAAATGCAATCAACGGAATTCCAAGACAAGCCCTCTATATGCGTTCCCCACTACGCTTGGTCCAGCTTTGGAGGGATTGTCTCCGCTACCTTTTCTTACGCGACCTCGTGTTTATCCCCTGTTTTAGAGGGGGGTCCTGAATAAATTTTATGATATTGGAATTTTGACACTCCTTAACACAAACTCTTATGTTTGTTTTTAAGACTTGAAGAGTTTCCTCTCCAATCCTAAATCAAGGCTCTAGCCTAGACTAGTTGATGGACCCTACAAAACATAAAGTCTAGTTGATTTTAATTAATTGTTAATTTTTTGGCTTGTCTTAAGTCAAAGGTTATGAAAGTAAAACTAGTGATGTTTTGAGAGACGAAAGAGAAGATAAACAAAAAGATGGAAACGAAATAACTTCTTCTTGACAAATTCAGATTTTCTCTTTTAAATTCTTTAACCAACTTTTCAAACTTTTTCCCTGAGATCGTTTAACTAAAAAAATCAAAACAAGCTTTCACTCAACTACAAGCTACTTATTTTCCTATGTCAATAATCCAAAAACTTACAAAAACAATCTTTTTCCTAATGATTAACGCGAACAACCAACTATTTAACCAAACCAAGAAGTGAAAAAGAGATTTTTTGTTTCTTTTTTATTATGCTTCAAAAACAAGAAAATTTAAAACTATATGTCTTCTTCTTTTCTGAAGCAAAAAGGTGAAAAAAATAAAAAAACAAGACAATGCCAAAAGGACTTATGGCCAACCACAGAACATGGGGAGTTACTGACAACCAAAAAGGAAGATCAGAACGACTCACTATCTCATCAAAAAACCTAGCAAAACAACATAAGAAATATTTCAAATGAAAAAGAAAGCTATGCTGGAATACAACCTAGGCTAAAATTGCTTATGACAGAGACCATAAATAAACAAGAAAAACATGGGAAGTAAAAACTTGACAGGGAAGAGGATGACTGCCTCCTCAAAATTTTCTGGACAGACACATGACTATCACTTCAACAGCTAGCGTATACACGCGGGCTTACCAAAGACAGAACATGTATGCATGCATGCAGGCCCACTGCAGGCCACGTGTGCCTCTTCTTCTCCTCAAAAGAAGAAATAAAAGTAGCTAAGCTCAGGCAGGGAGTACTGGTATTGAAAACCATAACCCCTTAAAGGTACATAAACTCACTTTAATAGAAAAAAAAGAAAGGAAATTTGAGAAAACAAAGCTAATCTGAGGTTATACCTAGGCTACCGACTGTAAAAATAGAAACCAGAACTAGATCCAGAAAACCCCTGAGAAGGATCACTTCTGACAGGGAAGAGGATGAATGCCTCTCTTTAAAAAAAAATAAAAATTATAGACTTAGACACGCGACTGATCTTTCAGCAGCTAGCATATGTACATGAGTTGTATGAAGTTAGGGTGTGTGTATACATAGGAAGACCTTCTGCAAGCTGTGTATGCCTCTGTGGCTTTCAGAAAAAAGAAAAAATAGTCAAGCGAAAGAGGCAGGGAGTACTTGTATGGAAGACCAGAATCCCCACTAGCTTAGACTTTTGTAGAAACTCGGAAAAAGGTAGTAAAACCAATTAAAAATACCCAACAAGTATGCCCAAAAACCATAGAGATATCCCCAGTATGGTCACCAATTCTGTTGTGGGTGGGAAATCCCTCCTACAGACTAGAATTAAGGGTTTTATCATGCATGAAGAAATGACATAAAGTATTGTACTTCTTACCAACATCCTAATCATAAACCCCATTATTCATATGCAAATACAAGGTTAAAGAGATCAAACTATTGTACCTTAGTTTATGTGTTTGATGTCGATCCCTTTAACATTTGGTCACTCCTTGACTGCAACTCTCCTCCCAATGTTGACCTGTATTCATAAAAGACAAACAAAGAACTCCGCATGCATATGATTTATAAACTAATGGGTTAGAGATTCTATCAAAATATAATCAATATTTAAACATTTGAAAACCTCATATGGCAGGATGGGAAAAGTACTTCTTTTATTAATCTCACAAGAACACCTTACAATAGTGAGATCGACCACTGCTCCTTGAATCTAGTCTTAGGCTCCTCTTCAACTGTGCTCCAACTACTTTCGTTTTCGCTTCTCTTCACACAATAGTTGCAAGGTTGGGGCAAGGGGAATGATAAATCGGGTATAGTTTATTTTCTATGATTTTCCTCCTTTCAAATGGGACCCCTACCCCTTATTTTATAGGCTAGAAAGGGCTAGGTATTTGGTCGAATGACCAACTATGGGTGGTTAAACAATTTAGTTAACTTACCCAAAACCATGTGTTCCATCTGCAACTTTCCATATTTCGTTCTTTTTAGGTATACATGGGATGTAGTGGGTCAACCAATGTACACACACGTGTAGTAGTGGAGCAGGGAATGTATGCCTTCAAAAAGGGTGTTTTTTAAGAAGTTGTTCAGTAGTGGCTTTGGAAAAGAAGGAAAATGAGATGGCTTGATGCCAGGTAAGCATGTTTGGTGCAATTTAGGGTTATAAAAGAGGGCATCAATGAACCATTCCTTTTTCTACTCATCTGGGATCTGGAAACTCAAGTGGCCTGTCAAGGTATTAAATCTCTGATCAAACTCCCACACAGGTTCAACTATTCTTTTCTTGATTTATTTTAGCTCTATAATGTACTGCGACTCTGACTTAGGTTTCTTGAATTCAACAATTAGCATAGTCTTAATGACATTCAATGGTTTCGATGCAGCTCCTTGGACAAATTTCATGTACAAGCTCAGTGCACGATCTCTTAGGGTAGTATTGAGCTAAGATCATTTAACAACTTCGTCGATGATATTCTTAATACTCCATACAACTTCACATAAAAACCAGTGTTGATCAAGATCTTCAGATCCATCTCCTCTAAAGGTGGTTAACCTCATCTCATCTACCATAGGTATTCCTAGGTTTCCTAACTAAGTATGTGGTGGAATGCTAGTGATAGTGCTTAGAGCGCTCTGGTGACTTGGATTACTCTGATTACTTAATGTTGCTAAAACAACAGGAGGAATAATAGTACTTACTTCAATAGTCGGCACGGTTCCTGAAGTTTCTGGCTCTTCTCGGCGAGGTCCTTTAGCTTTCCCTTCCTCTTCCCTAGCAGATTCTGAATGCTCTTCATCTGTCAGATCTACCTCTTATCCACTGTAGAAGCCCTCATCCTCATAGTTCTTCTTAAACAAGTTCCCAAGAGGGACTTCTCTGAACGCTCTCCCACTGCACGTATGTCTAGCCTCTGTGTCATTGTGGCTGTCCGAGTTCTTGAAAGTTAGCTCTTTCGATCCAACCAATTATTGTATCTTCAAGATGTTCTTCTCATGCAATAGAATCTTGATCCTCAACTTCAGAAATTGTAAAAATTTTCCCCTAGGTCCCTTAAAGAAATACCTCTCAGCTTGGCTATATGACTTTACTCTGTCAAAAACAAACTCAGTGATATACCCTCCAATGGTACTATTGAACAAGTGATCTACTGCTCTTGACATAGTGTTATCAACTCTCTTGACCTTCTTGATCAACACTGACATCCAAACCATAGGTGGTCTTAATCTGATCTCAAATTGGGTGTATGATAACCTAGCTAGCCACTCGTATAACTCCTGATGAATTCCTCCAAAGAAAATCGTGTGTATATCAATAAAGATATATCTTCCCAACCAATCCTCTGTACTAAGATTAGGGCTCTTGTTCTGGGCTTCAGTGAAGTCCTTTTCTTGATCCTCTATCCGCTTTTGAATATTTGTCTTCGATGTAAACCACCTTGACATTGCCTCAAGAAGATTCTGGTCCCGACTGTTATAACCCTATAATTCATAGGATCATCTGTTGACTAGAAAAGTTTCACTCTGGATGTATTTTGATTTGCAAATAATATTTCATTTCTGCAAATTATTTTCAAGGAAAGGAAAAGAAAATAAAATTCATGATTGTTGATGCTGAGTGGTGTTTCCTAACCCCATGGAGACAAAAATAAGGGAAGCAGTGCACAAAACCCACAAAAAGCACTAAGCCTAATTTTTTGCTGCATTCACGCCTGGAGAATAAAGAACGTGCTTAGATCGACGGTCGATCTAGCCGTGCATAGATGAATGGATGACAGTGGATTCTGGACCCCCTCGATTGTTATTCTTTTAACGGTGGGGGGGGGGGTCTGGAATGGTGACTAACAAGTGCGCACAGATCTACGATCATCATGACAGCGCACAGATGGACGGTCTACAG
>ML810705.1:86782-106669 GCA_009831015.1 Picea engelmannii
ACAAGCGATTCCAGACCCCCTCGACCATTCTACCTTTAACGAGAGGGGGGGGGTCTAGAATGGTTGTATTGCTTAAACCACCCTTGGACATGTGTCATCTCCATAGGCCAGTAGATCCCCCCCCCAAAAAAAAAAACCGCTTACCACCTTAGGGGGGGTCCGGAATACCACCCTTCCTAAACAAAAACCACTTTCGCAGCATTTTGACCAGTCTTCTTTAGAAGCCGATTCCGGGGAAATGAAAATGAATTTTTAAAAACCAAGAGAGGTTTGTCTCTATAACGGCCTAAAGAAAAAAAAAATCTATCAGTTGTTTCACAAGTTCCATGAGAAGGGAGAACCGAAGCTGTCTTTCAGCCTCATTTTTTGGATTTTTGGTTTTTCTGTTATAGTCCCGATCTTGCAGGACCTGTTACGACGAGCTGGAGGCGAATTTGGCAAATCCAAAGGAGGTTTTTGGCCAGAACATGCCCATATAAAATAACCTCCTTCATTTTGTTTCCCAGGTGTCAGCGTTGAAGAGAAACAAATATCTATTCGGACCCCTTTTTTGTAGAAATTAGGCCCATCTTTCATGGCAGACAGTTCCATATTTTTGGGGATTTCTTGTTATTTTTGGCCGAGGTGGTTGAATTCAACCTCGGGAACTTGAGGAGAGTGTTGTTTATATATTGTATGGAATCAAAAAGAGGTGGAGGAGTCAGAGGAACATGATTTAGTTTTTGTAAAGCAGCTCATTGAGCTTTCTGTACTTTCACCAATTCAATAATACAATGTTATGCTGCAGGATTCTTGTGACTATTTCGACTGGTGATGTGCATCCCTCTTTATAAATTTGTTTTCTCTGTTATCATAATTAATATCTTCTTTTGAATTATTCTGAGAATATTAAGAACAAAATTGGTTTTAATGTACCCTCTGTCTCTGGCTTGGTATAATTTTTTATGTTTTTCACTGAAGATTAAACTCAGAATTCTTAGTTGCTCTCTGTTTAATTGGATTTATTGACCTATTCTGTCTCACCCATTTCATTTAAATTAAAGGATACAGTGATTTGTCTACCTTTCCCTGCAAATATTAGCCTGTTGACATGGATTTTTTATCATTCATTGCAGTGACTCCATAGCCCATGGTTTCTCTTCTCTGCCCATACCCAATTCCTAAAAACAAATCCTATGTTATGTGTAACTAGCCTAACATCTATTCAAACAAAGATATATCACATAGAGAGATCCCTCTCTGAGTCTTGGAGGGCTATATCCAAGACTTGAAGTGGTTTTTATGTTGCCTCTGTGACTGCCTCCGCAGCCTTGGGAAAATTACAGAGCGCTAACACTGACAACATAACCATTTGTTGAATCAGGGGCAAACCTAGGGTTCGGATCCAAGAGCTCACCAACAAGCCCTAACTACTTCCCTTTCAACAACACCTGTGAGGCAGATGCAGTCTCACCTGAAGTAGCTATGGGGGGGTTGCAGGACATAGATGTCTACAACCAAGGAAATACAAAGTGGATCTAATACAAGAACAACACAACATCTAGATATCAATTTCCATCTTAGATCTACTTCGCACAACTATCTGTCAGATCTAACACAATAATGAGATAACAATATATCCATAAACAAAAGAACACAACACAAAGATGTACATGGTTCACCCTCTCCCTAGGGATACGTCCATAGAACTGTGCTTTATAATATATTAAGATGGAAGCATACAGTTCTTATCTTCGCTCTTAGCCTATAGATCTCTCTCCCTCTTTCTCTCTCTCCCCTCCCTGTACACCCAGCTGTAGGGTTGATCTTCACACCCAGCTGGAGATCTTACAATACAAAAGGCCCTCACACCAACACTTCTTTCTCACACAGTTGTAATCACTCAATCTCACAATAACAATGAAATCTTAACCAACTTAGCACCAACCCATCCCAGGTCCTTTAGACCTTTATTTATACATTACAATATCTCTCGGACATCCTTAGGTTGAAACCTAAGTTTCAAAACCCTAGATACTAAAACCCTAGCTGTCTAAAACCCTAGGTCAAATTGACCCATGTTTTCAGGGCTTCACCAGCCTGTCTTTCCTTCCTTCTTGCGCAGTGCTCCAAAGCATCCAACGATGGATTTTTCCACTTACTGAGTTGTCCATGATTCGTCTTCCTTGCTAATATGTCATCCTCGATCTCTTCATCCAACGAATTTCTTTCTCTTACTTCACACCATATTTTCTACTCTTCTGCTCACTTCGACCCAGTATTAGTCATTGTGTCTTCCATTCAGTTCACACTCCATATTTTCTGCCTTAATCTTCACTTACTTCCATACCCAAGGGCCAACAGGAGGTGTCATATTCCATAGTGTTCTACACTCCTCCAAGTGTTCTGCTGGTGCTCTTTGTCTATCATACTTCTACAGTTTGTTGATTTTCTATTCTATGCTGAACCTTATGCACAATAACTACTTGCATTGGTACCAGCCTGTAATTGTCTCTTTGTGTGCGCCCCACCATCGTGAAAGTGTGGCCTTGAGTGATAGATCTAGTGCTAACAGTATTTGATTCTCTAAGACTTCATATTCATACTGTGCTAAGAATGTCTCCAGATCATTTAATCCGTGGAAATTGGTTGGTTCTCTGATTTTTGTGCCTACCCATCTTACGACGTGATCTATTCATGCACATCTCCTCATGGATACTTCATGTAGCCTTTGTTTCCAGTTCTCTAAACTAGTATCTGAATCTATTGCATAGGAAGTGATAACTGAGTATCCCATCTATAGTTTGGTTTACGTAATCCTCATCACACACAGTGTTTTTGTACAACTGGATGATTTCCTCTAGGTCCAAACAAGTAGGTTCAACGAACCTCTCTCGTTATGATGGGTCTAATGGCGCGATGGCCCTATATTATCCTTAATCAAATGTCATTTTTATGGTCTTTAAGTTGATTATGGCCTGGTTGTCAAGCACCCAATCCATACCAAGAAATGTTGGGTAAGGTGTCGTGCCATCCACTATTTAAATGACTTCAAAATCTGCTTTAGTGCACACTCCATCTAGGTTTACTATCACTCCTTTCAGTCTGCCTATTGATAGGACTCTGTGTTGGTTTTCCAGTTTCAATTGAACATGTGAATATACTAATGTGGGATCTCCCATGCATTGTGTTAGCGATATTTCTTGTCTCGAGACAAGAAATAGAAACAAGACAGCGAAAGTCCCGAATCCCCAAGAGTTAATAGGGACTGTCCATCTGGAAAGGACGCGTGCCAGGAGATCAGTGTTATCGGGGAGGTTCCTGATAGGGAAGCGTCCATCAGAGTTGAAGACATCGGGATATCGGGGAATTGTGAGTCTGGAGGACGTGTGCACATTGATGTCGCAAACCCTGAAATCCTGATGGAAAGCTATATGGCTGTGGGCATATGGTAGCGGTCAATTGGACCAGGGCCTAGTCGGAGGGCTAGCACGGAAGGAGCCATCGGGGATCGGAGATTCGTGAGTCTAGAGGACTTGTGAATCGTGACATCACAAGTGCCGAAAATTCGATAGGAGGGTAAGGCCATGATCACGCAGGCATGGTCATATGCGAGAGGAGTTAAGCTCAGGAGGGCTCATGTGTGAAAGGAGCTCATCACAAATTGGGGATTGGAGAGGTAAGGAGTTCCCAACAGCAGGAACCGCGAAACCCTGAACCCCGATACAGAGTCGGGGATAACCACGGTCAGGTGCTAAAGGTCGTGAAGGGATTGGAAAGGACCTGTGGATCGGGTTGTTGCAACATTGATTCCTGAGGGAATCCAAGGAGCCGCTTCAGCTCAGAAGAGGGGATTTAAAACGATCTTGAAAGTAGGAAGGCATGGTGATGTCCCAAGTACCAATTCGATGTGGGCTAAATCCCAGTACCTGCTGGATATTAATGAAGAAAAGAGAGGATGGCTCAAAACTCACATCACTCATTTATTGCAGGGTATGGAGATCCTGGCCGAAAGTCTACCCGGAAAGGTCCCCTGTACTGGTTCTCTTGAGGAAGGTCACGTCGAGTCTTCAACTCGCTAGAGGGACCTGCACACGCCAATTCAACATTCAAAGGGCTCAGCTACCACCCTGGCATGAGCCATGCTGAATTAAAAAGGCGTATTACAGGGGATCAAAGGACAGATTCGATTGAGGAGACGTCACCTTTTGAAAGTTTTGAGACGCCTCCACTTTATGAGAGGAGGGGAGGAGTATATGTAGGCATTTTTTCCATTTTGTAATGATCGATGGTTGAGCAGAGCTTTCTATGGTAATGTTTTAATATCTATTCTAGCTTTCATCTTATGCATCTGTATATGAGATTTCTTGTTTTATGACAGACAGTTCTTCTTACTCCATCTAATTTTCATCTCATGCTAAGAGAGTTCGTGATTGACTGAGTTGTGCAAGTTATTGCGGTTATGTTATGATCAAAGATTGATTGTTGTATTGCTGCATTCTCTGGCTTTGCATTTGAATGTAAGATGATATCGCATTTGGATGTCTTCTTCCTCAGTCTGTTAGAAACCTGCTGTTTATAACAGACCTCCGCTTTTCTCTTGTACAAGTCTTCCGCCTGTTCACCCTTTACTACAACTCATTGTCTGAAGTTTACGAAAGACCTCACTTGATCATGCATGCCTGGTCTAGTTTCAGAATTGGAACACTATTGTTTTGAGTTTCCTTCCATTCGATCACCCATCTATGAACAATCGTGACATAAAACTGATGGGTGTCGGGCTCTGCTCCTGCTAGCAATCCAGGAGTGAATTCCGTTGCCAACATTTATGGCGCCGTTTCCGGGGACGAAGTTGAATATTTTCCTCGGGATTGAACGCCAATGATTAGCTGATTCTGAAGGTGCATCAGAGATCAGAACTATTGAGATTGCTACTGTGCACCTGGAGAATCCATTGTGATGACTCCGCTGGGGAGAACCTGCTCTATCAATTGTGGCTTTCAGAGGCAGACACACGCGGTCTCATCCACAGCTGCCCCTAGCTACACCTCAAACCGATCCAGAGGTGGTTCTCAGAAAAGGAAAGGCCCTTGAAGAGGAAGCTTCCACCATCGAAATAGGTAATCCGCCATCTCCTTCTGTAAGAAATCCATTTCCTCCCCCTCAGTTTCTTGATAGACCTCCTTCGCAAGTTTCCCGTTTCCTGAATTTTGGGAGTGTTCCTGCTAAGTTTTCCCCTCCTGATCTGGGATTGGAGGGAGAAATCCTTGTCACTCCCCTCGCCTCTGAAGCTGTACCTTGGCATAGACCCACGACCACAGAAGATTTCCCCACTCTTGCACGAGGAGGAGCACCTGCTGACTTGATCTCGGTAGCCTGTTCCTTGAATCACCTCTTGTTTCCCACCCCACTCTGAGATTCATTCCTGGTAGCCCCTTCGTGAACTCCTTCTCCTCCAAATTCTCCTCCACCTAATATTCCTATGGCCGGTGCTAATCCCCCTCTGAATAGAATGGACACCATAGTTGCTGCTAGGTATGCTCCCTTGATCTTGCCTCATCCCACGAATCCTTTCCCTGTTGGAGATTACTTGAAATATATGCCCAAGTTCACCGGGGAAGGGGACATAACTACAGAAGAACACCTAGCTTCTTTCTACAGTTATGAAGATAGCCTAAACATTTTAGATGAAGATGTCTGGATGAGGGTTTTTGTCCAGAGCCTGGATGGTGAGGTGAGAAAATGGTTTAGAGGATTATCCCTCGGATCCATTGCTGGAATTGACGCCCTAGATAATTCTTTCTTGAGGCAGTGGGGAGATAAGAAGGATTTCATGTATTACATGATAGAGTTTGGGTCGTTGAAGAGAACGGAAGGAGAGTCTATCCCCGACTTCTCCAAGAGATTTAATAAAATGTAAAACATAATCCCTGCTGAGATAAAACCCTCCGAAGCCTCTGCAATGATCACCTACTCCAGTGCTTTTGATCCTGATTTCTGCCTACTACTGAGAGAGAGAAGAGCTGCTATGCTGGCCCACATGCAATATGCGGCCGTGGAGGTAGAATCTAACATATTGGCTGTCAACCGACTCAGGAACGCAGGTGATAGAAATACATCCAAGAACAGACCTGAAGCTTCCTCGTCCAGTTCCTCTCCCCTGCCCCATCAGACAGATGAGACAACTAGAGCAATAAAATTGATTGCTGACAAGATAGAAAGGTTGGAATTAGAAAGGAAGCCCATGTACAGAAATCCCCAAAACAATGATAATAGAGGTTTCAAACGACCTACTAACAATATGCCTCAGGTTTTATCGAGGGAACAAAGGGGAAAGGACAAAGAAGATCAAAGGGTTCAATCCCCCCTCCAAAATAACCTAGTTGATCATGAGGAGAGAGAGGAGATAGACGAGTTTGGCCCTGAAATTCACTGTATTGAGGAAGATCCCCCTTTTCCTCATTTGACGCAGTCCGTGTATGAAGAATCACTGATGAGTGCTCAAATTCATGAGTTGGGGAAAGAACAGAGGGTCGTTCTTACTTATAATAGATATAATCTTAGATCGAGAAGGAAAGAAGGAGACCTCGACAACTCAGACCAGCCCCTCATAGCAGAGAGGCCTATTAAAATTGCAGTAGCCACAACTAAAGAAAAGAAGACTTAGAGTGCTTCACCAGCAACCAGAGAGCCTGTCACTAAGGTAAGAGAAGCTCCTAAACCTACCCCCTCCTTTAATTTTGAGCATGAGATTAAGAATATTAGGATTCTTGTACCTCTCTCTGAGCTAGTTAAAAATGAGGACTTCAAAAGGTCCCTCTCCAAGTTGCTACAATCTGAATCCCCCCAAACCCCCTCTGACTTAGCAAACCTTCAAGATGAGAAGCCAGCCGTCATCTTAGGCCCCATGGTAGAAGACAGAGATGACTCATCCCCCCCTTTCTACACATCCCTGAACATACATGATAAAGTACTGCATAACTGCCTCATGGATTCGGGGGCTTCCCATAACCTTATGCCAAAAATAGTCATGGAAGAATTGGGACTGGAGGTGACAAGGAATTATCATGATTTATATTCTTTCGATTCAAGGAGAGTGCAGTGTCTAGGAGTCATCAAAGACCTGGTGGTTTCCCTATTTCAGCTGCCCATGAAAAGTGTGGTCACGGATATTGTGGTAGCCGACGTCCCTCCTAAATTTGGTATGTTGTTGTCTAGATCATGGATCAAAAAGATTGGAGGGACACTACAGATGGATCTCACATATGCCACCATTCCGATCTTCGAAGGGGAACAAAGGAGATTATACAGAGAAGCCTAGCTGGCCTATATTGTCAGTGATGAAGCAGACCCTACCAATCACCCCATCTTTGCACTTGACACCGACTTGGGGTCTAGTTTACTGCAGCTTACCGATGCCCCTGAAAGATCTTTACTAATCATAAAACACCCCAGCCATGATCACCCGGTTTCCTCCCAAAGCTCCTCTGTGTGGAAGATGTTTTTTGACGGAGCTTCTTCTAGCGAAGGAGCTGGCGCTGGAGTGGTTTTCATATCACCTTGTCAAGAAGTCATATCCCTGTCATACAAGCTGGAATTTGAAGTCACCAACAACGTGGCAGAGTATGAAGCTCTTGTTCTGGGTATGAGGGCCGCAAAGGAAATGGGAATTGAAGAGATAACAATATTCAAAGATGTTGAGTTGATTATTCAGCAGATAAGGAATGCTTATCATGCCCATAATCCCCAGCTCAGGAATTATCGGAATGAAGTATGGGACCTTATTGATAATTTCTTCTTGGCTTTTAACATTTCTTTCATTCTGAGGGGAGAAAATACTTTGGCCGATTCTTTAGCTGTCTCAGCTAGTTTGCTCAAATTACCTCTGCCGCCTATGATAAAAAATGATGTTGATATAAGATATAGGCCCTTGGTGCCAGACAATGTCAAGCATTGGAAGGTGTTTGAGGATGATTCTGAACTTGAAATGTTTCTCCAATCAGTGGATGAATTTTTTGCGTTGCATATTGACCAAGATCCTGATTTGGAAGGTGACCCTCGTCCTGAGGAGTTTTTAAATAAAATCGCTAATCATCAGATCATTCAGTTGCCCAGTAATCACATTTCGAGAGGACTTGTCCCTTTAGAAAGATTGTTCAACAGGAATGATGTGCCGGTAAAGGGCAGGGTCTCAAATGAAGATACCGAGACAACCGAATGCAACATTGGTTCACAGGAGAAGCCCAGGTTTGTCAAATTGTCAAGCAGTTTGACCAGAGAACAGAGGGACAAATATACTGAGTTGCTAAAGGAGTTCACTGATGTGTTTGCATGGACATATGAAGACCTCAAGACCTATGACACATCTGTCATTGAGCACAATATCCCACTAAAGGAAGAGGCTAAACCATTCAGACAGAAGTTGAGACAGATAAATCCCATGTTGCTACCTGTCATGGAGAAAGAAGTGAATAAATTGTTAGATGCCCAAATTATTTTCCCCTTGAGATATTCTGAATGGGTGGCCAATTTGGTCCCAGTAAGAAAGAAGAGTGGAGAAATCAGACTCTGTGTTGATTTCAGGAATCTCAACAGAAGCTCAAAGAAAGACAATTACCCCCTACCTAAGATGGAACACATACTGCAGAGGGTAATTGGTGCCTCTAGGATATCCATGAACGATGGGTTTTCTGGCTATAATCAGATATCGGTCATGCCTGAGGATAGGGAGAAGACAACCTTCACCACTCCTTGGGGCACGTTCATGTATGCCAAAATTCCATTTGGGTTGATGAATGCAGGAGCAACGTTTCAGCGGGCCATGGATATAGCCTTCATTGGGGAAAAGGACCAGTTCGTAGTGATCTATCTGGATGATATCACGGTCTTCTCCAGGACAGACAAGGAGCACCGTTGTCATCTGAAGAGAGTCTTCTTGAAGTGTCGAAGGTTTGGCCTATCCCTGAACCCCAAGAAATCTTTGTTTGCTATGCAGGAAGGGAAGTTATTGGGACATATAGTATCGGCAGCAGGGGTGAGAATTGATCCCAATAGGGTGGAGGCAATTCAAGCCTTGTCACTTCCCAGGTCTAAAAAAGAGGTTCAGGCCTTTTTGGGGAAAATTAATTTTCTAAGGAGGTTTGTCTCAAATTTTGCCGAGCTAGTGAAACACATCATGACCATGCTCAGGAAGGGAAACAAAGTGAAATGGACCGCTGAGCCCAGGGCCTCTTTTGACCAAATTAAAAAGGCATTGACTGAGGCACCTGTGCTTATCAGTCCTGACTATTCCAAAGAGTTCCTAATTTTCTCCTCTGCTTCTTTTGATACAGTGGCAACGATCTTATTGCAGAAAAAGGAGGAAGGGCATGAGCAGCCCATCGCCTTCTTTAGCAGGGCGTTAAGAGACACAAAGAGCAGATATGAAATCATGGAGAAGCAGGCCTATGCCTTAGTGAAAGCTATTAAAGATTTTAGAGTCTATGTCTTGCATTCAAAAGTAACAACATATGTTCCTTCAGCTTCCGTGAAGGACATCCTTGTGAAGCCTGACGTAGATGGGAAAAGAGGCCGATGGATCGCAAAAATTCTAGAATTTGACTTAGAAATAAAACCCACCAAGTTGGTTAAGAGGAAGGCTTAGCCAAGCTACTGGCTGAATCCAACTGTGAAGCCTTAGGAGTTAGTTTCATCAATACTCGCCTAGGATCTCAGCAAGCTGAATCGCCCAGTCAAGGCTCTCAAGATGGCTTATCGCTGGCAGAATGTGCCTGGTATCGTGACATTCTGTATTTTCTGCAAGAACTGAAGCCCCTTGATGGAATGGGAAAAAGCAAAGCGAAGGCTCTTAAGCTCAAGGCAGTCAGGTATTGCCTCATTGATCAAACCTTGTACTAGAAAGACCCTCTAGGGGTATTTATGAGATGCCTGAACCCGCAGGAGGCCCAGAAGGTTACGTTTGATTTTCATAGTGGCCTTTGCGGAGGTCATCATTTCTGGAAGACCACGACCCACAAGATACTTTGAGCTGGGTATTACTGGCCTACTTTATTCCCCGATGTTTGCAGGGAGATTAGAGCTTGCACCAAATGTCAAAAGTTCTCAGGTAAGCAGTAGCTCAAGTCGCTGCCATTGAAACCCATAGTAGCTTCAACACCTTTTTAGCAGTGGGGGTTGGACTTCATCGGAGAAATTCATCCTCCCTCAAGTGGTCAGCACAGGTGGATCCTGACTGCAATATATTATTTCACCAAGTGGATAGAAGCTGTCCCCACCAGAAGCGCATCACACAAAGCAATTATCAGCTTCCTAGAGGATATCATAGCCCGATTTGGCTGTCCCAGCAGAATCGTTACCGATAATGCTGCTTCTTTCAAATCTGAACCTCTAATTAAGTTCTGTGAGCAGTTCCAGATCTCGCTAGTTCACTCCACCCCCTACTATCCCCAGGGCAACGGTTTAGCGGAATCCTCTAACAAAAGCCTGATAAAGATCATCAAAAGAGTGTTAGAGGATAACAAAACAGCCTGGGATTCAAAGTTGAAATTTGCTCTGTGGGCTGATCGTGTCACGACGAAGAAGTCTCTGGGCACTTCGCCGTTTCAACTAGTCTACAGAGCATAGGCAGTTTTCCCTACTCAGCTCGCCTTACCTGTGGCGAAGTTCTTTCAAGACTACGAGGGAGAACCAGATCATATGATCAAAAGAATTCATCAGATAGTGGAAGTGCAGAAAATCAGAGAACAAGTGAGGGACGCGACTTATAGTCATCAGCAGAAGATCAAGCAGGCTTTCGACAGAAAGTTCAAGAAAAAGGAGTTCAAGATCGAGGACTTGGTATTTAAGTGGGACACACCCAGATAGGATAAAGGCAAGCACAACAAGTTCGACGCCCTTTGGATCGGCCCCTTTAAAATCTCTGAGATTTTCTCCAACAACACATATGGGTTGCAGGATTTGGAGGGTGAAGAGGTTTTCAACAGCCTAGTGAATGGGCATTTTCTAAAAAAATGTTTTATTTAAGCCTTAGACGGCTCCTCTGTTTGTAAATATTATCTTTTAGTTCTTGTTTAGTTTCTTTTCGTATGTTTTTGGCCTAATAAGTGACTCCATAGCCCAATAGCAAGGCACTGAAGCTGCGGAAGGAGATCTTAGAGCATCGCAGGGACGACTCTATCCCCCATGGAGCCTAATGTTAGCGATATTTCTTGTCTCGGGACAAGAAATAGAAACAATACAGTGAAAGTCTCGAATTCCTGAGATTTAATAGGGACCGTCCATCTGGAAAGGACGCATGACAGGAGATCAGCGTTATCGGGGAGGTTCCCGACAGGGAAGCGTCCATCGGAGTTGAATCTATCGGGATATCGGGGAATCACGAGTTCGGAGGACGCGTGTACATTGACGTCGCAAACCTCGAAACCCTGATGGAAATCTATATGGATGCGGGCATATGGTAGCAATCACTTGGACCAGGGCCTAGTCAGAGGGCTAGCATGGAAGGAGCCATCAGGGATCAGATATTCGTGAGTCTAGAGGGCTTGTGAATCATGACATCACAAGTGCCGAAACTCCGATAGGAGGGTAAGGCCACGGTCGCGGAAGCATGGTCATATGCAACAGGAGTTAAGCTCAGGAGGGCTCGCGTGTGAAAGGAGCTCATCGCAAATCAAGGATTGGAGAGGTAAGGAGTTCCCGACAGCAGGAACCGCGAAACCCCGAACCCAGATACAGAGTCAAGGATAAACACGGTCAGGTGTTGAAGTCCGTGAAGGGATTGGAAAGGACCTGTGGATCGGGTTGTTGCAGCATTGATTCCCAAGGGAATCCAAGGAGTCGCTTCGGCTCAGAAGAGGGGATTTAAAACGATCCTGAAAGCAGGAAGGCACGGTGATGTCCCAGGTACCAATTCGATGCGGGCTAAATCCTACTACCTGCTGGAGATTAATGAAGAAAAGAGAGGATGGCTCAAAACTCACATCACTCATTTATTGCAGGGTATGGAGATCCCAGCCGAAAGTCTACCCGGAAAGGTCCCCTGTACCGGTTCTCTTTAGGAAGGTCACGTCGAGTCTTCAACTCGCCAGAGGGACCTGCACACGCCAATTCAACATTCAAAGGGCTCAGATACCACCCTGGCATGAGCCATGCTAAATTAAAAAGGCATATTACAGGGGAGCAAAGGACAGATTCGATTGAGGAGACGTCACCCTTTGAAAGTTTTGAGACGCCTCCACTGGACAAGAGGAGGGGAGGAGTATATGTAGGCATTTTTTCCATTTTGTAATGATCAATGGTTGAGCAGAGCTCCCTATGGTAATGTTTTAATAGCTATTCTAGCTTTCAGCTTATGCATCTGTATATGAGATTTCTTGTTTTATGACAGACAGTTCTTCTTACTCCATCTAATTTTTGTCTCATGCTAAGAGAGTTCGTGATTGACTGAGTCGTGTGAGTTATTGCGGTTATGTTATGATCAAAGATTGATTGTTTCATTGCTTCATTCTCTGGATTTGCGTTTGAATGTAAGATGATATCGCATTTGGACGTCTTCTTCCTCAGTCTGTTAGAAACCTGCTGTTTATAACAGACCTCCGCTTTTCTCTTGTACAAGTCTTCCGCTTGTTCACCTTTTACTACAGCTCACTGTCTGAAGTTTACGCAAGACATCACTTGCTCATGCATGCCTGGCCTAGTTTCAGAATTGGAACGCTATTGTTTTGAGTTTCCTTCCACTCGATCACTCATCTATGAACAATCGTGACATAAAACTGATGGGCGTCGGGCTCTGCTCCTACTAGCAATCCAGGAGTGACTTCCGTCGCCAACACATTTCCATGTCTTCTTTGGTAGTACATTAAATTTAGATGCTAGATCTAGTATAACGTCTCCCATATTGAAATCTCCAATGTTGGCATTTAGTCTAAATTCCCTACTTGTTCTTCTTCTTGTGTGTAGGTGATTGACAATTTTTGGTTCTAGATTCTCTTCCGTCTTGAGGCTACATTTTTCTAGTATGTTTTGCAATATTTTCACAGATGATGGATCACTTAATACCTTTACACATGATTGCAAAAAGCCTTTGATTGTACTTACTTGTCCCATAGACCGTATTTCACTGGTATGATCCAATAATGGAGGCATTTCATATTCGAGTGTTTCCTTGCTTTGTTGCATAGTTGAAGTCGTCACAATATCTTCCTTCTAAAATTCTTGTTGGGCTTACTTAAAGATCTCTTTTTCCTTCTGCGCGTCGAACTGCTTCCTTGGTTCGTCGTTCTTTTTCACCCATTGATTTTGTGCTGGCACTTGTCGAGTAGTGTCATCTCCTGTTTTCACTCCTCCGTGAGTAACTATATTAATGTTTTGTCCTTCATCCCTTGCTTCGGAAGAAATCCACTGAACATTCTGGTTGTTCTGATTCCCCTTTTCCTGAATATTTACTAGTAGTGTTGAACTTTCTTATGTATCGTGGTCTGATGCATGGAAATACATACAAGTTGATGGTGGAAGTGGAAATTCCCTTGCATAATGTCTCGATTTTTGACAACCGTTACACACCACTAGTCCTCTACCTCCTCCGAAACATCCTCAGGCTCATCCCCCCCCCTGTAGCTTGCTCGATCTCCTCTCGACGCATTATATAGAGGTGCCTGATTATACTGCGCGGTATTGTATTGAGGCTGGGCCATGTTGTACTGTGGTTGCGCATTATTATATGGTTGTTGTGCAATATTATACTGCTGCTATGCAGTGTTGTATGGAGATGGGGCTTGATTAAACTATGGTGTGGATTTCCCCATCATCATTTCTACCTACACTCTATATGCGTCTGATGTCCTTTCTCGCATCAACTCCATAGTTTTGAATCTTTTTCATCGTGACCCACTGACTTGAAAAAGGTGTAATATGAGCTCTTCAGGACTATCTGGTATTACTTCATCATCGTGCAGTGATAAGGGTCATTGTTATCACTAAAATTTCATCCGCAAATGGTTACAAGAATCCAACATCGTCAAATAGTTATGAGGTCACCCATGGACCAAAATTACCACAAAATCATTTCCAAAGGGTCAAAAACTATACAACCAGTGACAAAACTAAAGCATGCTGTGACTACACAGGGCATGCGTGCACATGTGCAAAAACAAAATGTAGGAAAAGTGCACATGCGCCTGATG
Organism: Picea engelmannii; assembly: GCA_009831015.1. NCBI lineage: Eukaryota > Viridiplantae > Streptophyta > Pinopsida > Pinales > Pinaceae > Picea > Picea engelmannii. Next base: position 100,942 of record ML810705.1, read on the forward strand.
CAAGACTGTGGTCGCTAAAAGCCGTGCACATCTGAGAACGAAGCATTTATGAGAGTGGTCGGCCTCCCACCAACTTCTGGTTCAGCTTCCAAGTTGATTTGACTCTCAAATCTGGACTGGATCCAACTGGGTGGCTAGTCAAAGACCTAAAAATGCCCTAATTAGCCTCTTTTCACACTACAAGTTGGTTGCACAATACCTCAAAGAGGTGCTATAAAACAAGGCCATGGGTGCACTTCATTCTCAAGGAATTTCAATAGCAAAGTTATGCTGCTACTATTCTCTTGAGGAATCCTCTATTCTCATCAAGAGTATATTAGCACCATTACATTGGGCAATCCATCTCACTCCTTGAGTGGATTAGCTAGGAATTCTTTCACCATTTTCATTCAAATTTGTAAGAAGATCTTATTTGTGGGGGTCCAAGAGCCCTCCCTTGGAGGAAGAAGGGACTCATAGTCCTCTTTCTTCTTGGTGTTTTATTTCACTAATATCAACCTTACCATTGGTGACACGAGTCTTATTGTTTCTTTTGTTCTTATGTCCCTATTCTCATTAGTTTAGTTGTTATTTTATTTCTTAGTTGTTCTTTTATATTTCTTTCTCTAACCCTTTTCCTTACAACTGTCCTGCTTAGCAAACCCAACTAAGCTTTCATGCACCTCTGTTTTGCTCACTAAGGTGACGAAAGAGGCACAATAGATTGGCGACTCTGTTGGGGAAAGGTATCAATTTCCTACCCCATTTGGGTTTTTATAGCTCTTCTTTTGGTTTATTTAACCTGCAGGTGCATTAACTGGCCCAAGCCGACCTGCAAAACATCCAATTCCAAGTTGAATTGAGAGAATTCCATCTAAAATTTTCTTCACGACCACTTGTTAGTTGTGCATGGGTTTTTTGGCCCACAGACACACATCATGCGCACATGCACTAAAACCACAGTTTTGTTCAGTGCACCCTGTTGTAGGAAAATCTGCCTGCGGACAAGTAGATCGACCTCTAAGGCTTGAACTTAACCCTAGACAGAAAAGTGCTTATCATGGACACTGAATTTCTTTCGAATCTATCTAAGCCTAATGCATGAGAAGGGAGAGTAACAGAAGTACCTCTTAACCGACGTTTGTCCCTGCATGCTCCGAGTTGCGCTCCAGTCCTTTGCTCCTCGCTGAGGTCTGTGGACAAAACAAGATACAACCACTTCCTACTCTATTGACATTAGCTTGAAAATAAATCTATCACTGAATGATAAGTTCATGTAACATCAGACACGAACTAGAAAGAAACAGGCCAAGCATGTCATATTAATGAGAATAACGACAGCAGTACTTACAATCGAAGATGCGAATGCGACAGCTTCGTCAAGTCCTCTTCGTCTAACCCTTGCCTAAACAATCCACAACCTGGATGACAACAGCTTCAATGATTTCTCTCCTTTGGCTGACTGCAAGTTTCCTCCAAGATCACAAGTTTCACATATTCAGTTCTTCCTCCTCACTTATGGGATCATAAGTTTGGTGTGATTTCCCCTCTCTCTACCACCATAGAGCTTGCTTATATAGGTTGGGAGGAGCCTAAACACTTGAGTTATGTTTAGAACCAGTTGATAAAGTCCTCCTTGGATCAGATATCTTTTGACAAAACCAAGAATTTGAGCTCAAACCGCCTCCTAAACTCGAATGATTCTCCCCTTATTCTTCTCACCGGGATAACAATTTACCCAGAATGGAGAGTGCTCCCTTAGAAGGGGCATCAGAGCGTTAGAATGCTCCTGAACAAGTCAAGGGAAGTGCCAGCGCTTCAAATCTGAGCAGCGCTTCTACAAAGGGGTGGAGAAGCGCTATAACACTTCTGAGGCATGGTAGAAGGGCGCCGACGCTCCTCAGGCAGTTTTAGGGGAGCGCTCCTCTTCCAAAATCTTGATTTAGAATCCCTCTTAGGTGTTAAGAGATGTTTGACTCCAGTGAACCAGTTTCTTCCTTCAAACCAAGTATATAAGATGTTTCAAGTGCCTCTTTAGTGTCGTTGTTGTGATAACATGATTCAACAACATTCACGACACTCTATATTCAACTTGCGACACTTGCGACAAGTTGTAAGGGAGTTGCGACACTTGTGACAAGTGAGAGGCAATATGCGACACTTATGCAATTGAGTGATTTTGATGTGTAACACACCCGTGCCCAAAATCTCGTTTCAGTCTACGCACAGGCGCTCAGTGCGCCTCTGTCTACACTGAGACCCACGCACCTATGCAGAAAACTACACATTGTAAGGTTTTTTGTGATTTGGGGAAGGCCCCTATCCTTCTTAAAATTGATTTCATGCATGTTGTAAGATGCACCACACTTAGTTCCCTCTTCATATAAAGGGATTAGTCAAAACACATAGGTACTTAGGGGTTTTAAAATCATTATTTCCTCTTTTTCTTTCATTTTGCCACATGGATGGCTTGCTTTGACTAAAAGTATAAGTTGGAATCATTTCTAATCACATAAAAATTACATTGGGACTAGAAGTTGGATAACGATCGCTTAGTATGATCTCTCATGCTTCCAAGCGACCTTGAGAATCAGAAAAAGATTGTAGGACAATTTCATCTCCCTTAAAAAGACTAAAACCTTTAGGAGAGGACAACAACCCTTCTTGGGACTCCTCTTAGTTTATTTTTCAAACACATCTTAAGATTGTAACGGGTCCATACATGCCCACATGCTACAAATATAGGATAGTGTTGAAATATACTTTCTTAGATTAAATCACTAGGAAAGTTTAAAGGTTTTGTAACGGGCCCATACATGCCCACATGATCACAATCTAGGATAATTTCAAATCTTTTCTTAGATTAAATCACAATAGGGAGTTAAAGGAATAGTAAAGGACCCACATGTCCACATGCTAGTTTCCTAGGGACTTTTGAATTACTCAAGGTTGTACCAAAGGAATTTAGTTAATTAGGTAATCAACACTTGTAAGGACCAAGCGAAGTTCACATGTAGCAAGGTGACACCTAATTCATTAAAACATTGGCACACTTTCACTCATTCACACACAAAAGTCACTTATCACTCACATAGTTTTCCTCTCAAAATGTGGAGGTCAAAGTAAGTTTCCTCCAAAAGGATTCTGAAACACCCCACCCTTTTCTTGATGAAACTATCCACTCCCATTTAATTTCAATGAGGTTGGTTCACACCCCCAATCTCTCAAACAACCACATCTAAATTTTTTCTAAAAACTCACTAAGTTTTCCTCCACAGGAGGTGCCAAATGAATTTTTTTAGTCTAGGTAGGATTTCAGAGATAGGCATCCAAATAACTCCCCGTTATCTGGTTCTCTCATTATCAAAACAATAGAAGTTGTCAAATAGGGAACTAAAAATCCTCCAAGTAAATTGTTCCTAACACCATAAGGCAGGGAGATACCCATGAAGGGTTGAAGGCCGAGGTTCATTTGTTCTGTGCATCCCCCCTTGAGACACCCACCTCTTGGACGAGATCCATCCCATGACCCATTTCTTAGGCCAAAAATATAAATGCCGCACTTTGACCGAGGTACCTAGTGACCAAATTTTAGGACATATACCCAGGTGGTAATTGTGGGCTGCAATTGCACCTTGATCGGATTTTGTGCAGCTATTGGGAAATATCACAATCTCTTTCAGGATATGGCCCCTTTACCCCTCATTATAACTGATTACTTCATCCTTCACTAGTTTCTCTTTCGGTGACTTCAGACCCCACTGTTGAGTACTATTGGAAGGTCCGGTGCTATTTGAGAGGAAGGACGTTACATATTTTAGGACATGTGCATTTGTTTTCTTTGATTCCCCACGTGGACAAAACCCACTTATCCACATATATGCTTCTTTTTCAACACACTTTATGTATGATGCACTTCTGATTACATTTTGATTTAGATATCTATATTGTGTAAAGTTCAAAATTTGCAACAAAGGCTCTTGTTTATTTTTCTCTCATCACAATTTGCACACATCCACTCAACTATTCGGACATCATAGGGGACCCACAGAATCCTCATCGTTCCCGACGCTTGCTAAATCTCCCTCCTATCTTAGGGGGAGTTCCTAGTCTTACCAACTCATTGGCACCACCTTCTCACACTCCAGTGAGGGCCACTGTCTTAGGATCATCTTTGCTTGGTTCCACATTACTTGGGTCCACTTCCCAAGGTCCTTCATCCACTCGCTCTCCTTTACACGGAAGTGGGGGGCCAACTTCCTCTCAAGGAGGAAGTACCAACCCACCTAGCCCCCCTCAAGGGTTAGGTTCATAGAACACTCACACCATGGATGGAACTAATCCTCCACCAACACTCCTGATGCCATATTTGGCCTCTCTTAACATACCATATATAAGAAAACTCATAAATGATCCTATACTGCATGATCCCACATGGCCTGTGATGCCTACCAAACTACCTTCAGACATCCCCAAATTTGAAGGAAAGGCAGGAGATGACCCTGCCAACCATGTCATGACTTTCCACCTATGGTGCTCTTCCAACAACATTATGGATGATTCCATCAGACTATGATTATTTCAACGCACACTCACTGGCCCATCAACCAAATGGTATGTAGACGAAAAATCAGGGTCCCATGCAACTTTCGAGTCATTGGCCAAAGAATTTTTGACCTTCTTCCAATTACCAATCCACCATGAAAATGGTCTTGAACTACTCTCTAATTTCAAACAAACCTCATCCACACATATCGTTGATCACGTTCATGAGTGGCGTAGACGACATAGTTTGTGAAAAGATGAAACCACCAAACAACAATGTCTTGACTGGTTTCTCAGATCACTTGTCTCTCTCCTTGGTAAAGATGTAGCTTCCACCTTCCCTAAATCTGAAGAAGAAGCCATCAATAAGGCTCAACAATATGACCTCATCTATTCACAATCAGGGTACTTATACACAGTACTTCCTGATCTCCCAAAACCCGTGCCATTCAGTCAAGACAAACTCGGGGTGTCTCACTCAACAGACGAATTGATTGGTAATAATACACACCATAGTCCTCAACCCCAACCACCACCAATGTATGGCACACCTCAATATCCATCAACATATGGGGGAACCTCTTATTACCCCCCACCCCCTTATCAACAACCATACCTTGTTTCTATTCCTCCACCCATCAGTGGGCCACTGTCGGCACCCCCAATGCACCCACCTATCCCAACAAGTTCTGGCACCCCCTCTACCTCAGCTTATCCTTTAAATGCTAGCGAAAGCGCCATGCCTTCCTATATAACTTACAGATCACAACTCCCATAGAATTCATACTTTCCATTCCCTGGTCCTCCATAGCCCATGGCTCCCCCACACCCTCATGCTGGGGTGAACTTTGTTCAACCCTCTCCCATTCAACAATATCAAAATTTTGAACAGATGAATACAACAAATCCGACCCACCCATAGAATAATGCCAAAAAGAAAGGATGAAACAGGAACAATAACAACCCAGGTCAAGGCGGGAATCAACCCCAGCAGAACCAACCTACTGGGGGCAACTAGAACCAAGGGAATCAAAACCCCCAAGGGGGAAATAACAATAGGCATCAAGGGAGAAATAACAATACTATTAAAACCACCTTCCCTTGTGCCCTTTATAGTGAGTTCGGTCATTATACTCATCATTTCCCCCAAATCGTTGATTTTAAATGGCTAAAAGACTCAGGCAGTCTACCACATCCTCCAGCA
>ML810705.1:106689-125611 GCA_009831015.1 Picea engelmannii
GCAGAATCCCATTCCACACCAAGGTGTGGTGAGCACCCAACAAGATACACAACCTACCCCACCACAGTTGGGACAGTTCTCAATCCAAACAATCCCTGAGATCGTACTATCCTCCTCACCAGTGAGGAAGAAATCCTTCTACAAACACATAGTCATCAATACCGTGCACTTGCTGAGTCTCCTCCAACTCCCCCAGAAACAAACCCAACACTGACAGGACCCTCGTTGGTAATTCCTCGCCCTAACGCCGAAACACCTCTTCACATCCCTCACATCCCATTGCAAAGGAATGTCCACAACCCCCAGGATAGGGTGTCTCATAATTACAGTTTGGTCAACAACTTAGCACAATCCCCAGCTACCATGTCAGTCTTAGAAGTCCTTCAAACTTTCCCCACTCAGAGGAAATCATTAATTTCCTCCTTAGGGGCAGTCAAGCTCGTGGATACTCAACTCATCACATTTGATATCGACAACAGAGAACCTCGCCTTCCCACTCTAATCACTTTTCAAATCTCAGTAAAAATTCAGAACATTATAGTTCATCGGTGCATCATCGATGAAGGTGCATCCACATGTATTATGTCCAAATCTGTATGGCATAAACTTGGTTCCCCTGAACTCATACCATCTTCCATTACCTTAAGAGCTTATGACAGATGACCATCGTCTCCTGAAGGGCTCTTCCAAAATGTCCCCATAGAAATCGGGGGCAAGACCATTCTCATCGACATTGAATTTATCGATGCCCCACTTGATTATAATATCTTGTTCAGTCGTTACGAGCCTAACCCTTCTGCCAACATTGATAACATTCTCCCTCTCATACACACGAGTCATGACACATACCCACTCATCGAAATGGGTCTAAGAATTTTCAAAGACCCATCATTGTTAGGAACTTACCATGGTGCACCACCGCTCCTTCATTCGTCCAATCACGTATGCGTCGTATCATCCAACAGAACTGACATAGAGGATACCCTTACTCCTGGGGAGGCTTCTATCACATGTGATGTCCCACTAGTCGCAGAGCTCCCCCTCATGAGCCTCCTGCAAACTCGTCGACTCCACTAGTCCACGATTTCACCTCTCCCCAAGGCCATATCCCAGTTTGGGAGATATTTCCCCAAGCCATTACTCAAATCCCCTTCTTCTACCCTCCACCTAGCGTACAAGATTTCCAAGTAGCCGCAACGCTTACCCTCCCTAATATGGTGTTAGCAATTCTAGTTTGGTATTTACATCCACTAGAGATGGTCCCTCAACCATCCCTTCCCCCCCAAACTAAATGAATCCCAATGATGATTCCCATACTCACTCCCACCATACCCCCTACACCCCCACCCACTTCCCTCCCTGCCACAGCTTGGGGTAGGTGAAAGAAGAAGGAGCCCACAACTCCACTTCCCCCACGCGTCCAACCTCCTTGCACGCTATGTGAGAAAGCTGGACACTAAGCCAACAACTGCTCATCTCTACCCGAGTTACGGAACCTGATTCCACTCAATCAACCACCATGAATTCTCGCCACTGTAGCAAGTACTGCCGCTACCGCCCCTCACTCAAGTAGTAAAGGGTTGTGAACCAAATTTGCTTGCACAATATGTTTAGAATATGTCCATTATACACACCATTTCCTAGCACTACCGCACTTCCGACAGACATTAGCCGTAGTATGCCAAAGCTTCCAGAATGAACCCAACCTAGCTACTTCATCCCTACCAACAATCACTAACATCCATTATGTCACGACTGCAATCAATGAACGTATGAGATGCCCTTTCTCTCTATGTGAATCCTTATATCATTTTACATACCAATGTCCTATGATCATTGAATACAGGCAACACCAATTGACCCTGATTCAAACCCCCACGCCCCCTACAGACTCGATGGTTGACCTTACCTCATCACTCAAGATTCTTCATATCATCTCTCCTGAACCAAAGGCACTCCTGACACCTCCATAGTTCTTGGATGACTTATCTGAGGATTCACCCCCAAATCCCCCCAATTCTCCCATTCATTTCCCTAAAGAAATTTTACATCCAACTGCCATGGGTACTCCTTAGTACTTCGATATTTGGTTTATGTGAGCGAACCATCACAATCTCATTGCATCGTTCCCCCTGCTTCTTCATCACCAGGGGACATCCACACGACGATAGCCACCGATATCACTCTTTACAACCCCTTGTATTCTCACCAATTCCACTATGACGAGGAAATACTCAAAGAGTTAAACACCCCCAATTATCCATGGGATGCGCTACACCACAGAGTGCTCTTCTTTCCACAGGAAGCCTCCACACCTCCTAAACAACACCCCATATACGTGGTTGAAACCAAGGATTTTATCCCATTTGGGCATATCGACTGGTTCAACAACCCCATTCTTTCCCCTGATGCTTTTGAAGAAGGCAACATGGCCAACATTTACCCGACCATCAAAATTGACATTTCCATCAAATATGGAATCGTCGAGGAAATCACCATTGGCACCGCATGCACTCTTCAAGAAATCACCTCCTACAAATCCCTCTTCCAAGAACATCGAGATATTTTTTCCTAGTTATACACAGAAATGCATGGCCTTGATCCTTCTATCGTCGAACATCGCATCGACGCCTAGCCTGTCATTACACCAGTTCGTCAAAAACAGTGACCGCTACACCCATCCAAAGCAACAGCCATCAAAGTTGAGATTGACAAATTATGTGCGGCTGGGTTCATCTACCCCATCGCCTATACATGATGGGTTTCCAACCCTGTACCCGTTAACAAAAAACAGGGCACTATCCACGTCTACAAAAACTTTCACGATCTCAATCACGCATGTCCCAAAGACAACTTTCCAATGCCTTTCATTGATCAAATCATCCACGAATACGCAGGCCACGAGGCTCTATCCTTCATGGATGGTTTCTCTGGTTATAATCAAATCCAAATTCACCCAACCAATCAATACAAAACCACATTCACTACCCCTTGGGGTACTTTTTCATATCGGGTCATGCCTTTTGGCTTAAAGAATGATGGCACTACTTTCCAATGGGCTATGACATACATTTTTCACGATCTAGCTCATATCATCCTTGCATATTTGGATGACGTCACAGCTCAATCCAAGATATGCACCCAACATCTTGATGATTTATGGATCATCTTTCAACGGTGTCATCAGTACAACATCTACTTGAACCCCCTCAAGTGTGTGTTCTGCGTCATTGCGAGGCACCTCCTTGGATTCATCGTTTTCCAAAGCAGTATTACCGTGGACCCCCTCAAAGTCCAAGCCATCATAGAAATTCCACCCCCCTAGAATTTACGTCAACTCCAGAGCCTACAAGGAAAAGCTAACTTTCTACGACGATTTGTCATAGACTACGCCACTCGAGCACATGGTTTCCTTTGTTTACTATGCCATGACATCCCATTTCACTGGGATGAACATGCCCAAAAAGAATTTGAAGATCTTAAACCGGTGTTGTCTAACGCCCCTTTAATTAGTTCACTCGACTATAATAGTGACTATATCCTCTACATATCATCATCAGTTGTCTTAGTAGCAGGAGTTCTCATTCAAATCGGCAATGACGATCATGAACATGTCATTTACTACGTTAATAAAAGCATCTCAAGACCACCCTTGAAGTATAAACACGAAGAGAAAATAGCCCTTGTAGTCATCCTCGTAGTCCAGAAATTGCGTCATTACATTCTGCTTCACACGACTAAGGTCATCGCAGATTCCAACCCTATGCAATACTTTCTCAGCCATCGACAAATTAATGGCAAATTTTCCCGATGGATCATTATCCTTCAAGAGTACAATCTTGAATTTTCAACACCCAAGAGTAAGAAAGCTCTTGTCCTCACCGAACTTGTCATGACCTTCCCCTCCGATACTACCAATGCCCTCATCGATACCAACTTCCCCAATGAACATCTCTTTTATATTACTTCGGATGATCCGTGGTACAGAAACCTCCTCGTCTACCTCCGAACCCAAAATTTCGGTAACCACCTCTCACGAGATGATCGTTGTCGTATTCACCACCAGGCCCCCCTCTATCTTCTCATCGGAGATATATTATATCGGCGAGGGGTCAACACCATACTTTGTCGATGCTTGACTATTGACGAGGCCGATATATTCTTGAACGACTGCCATAGCGACGCATGTGGGGGCCATCTTTCGGGAATTTCCACTGCTAAGAAAATCATCCAAGCAGGTTATTTTTGGCCTACATTGTTTCACGATTGAATCCATGCCGTGAAGCGATGCGCGACATGTCATCTTTATGCCAATAAAGCACGAGCACCACCTTCTCTTCTTCACCCAGTCATTACTGTCGACCCCTTCTGTAAATGGGGCATCGACTTCATGACTTGTAATCCCCCATCTAGTAATGGACACAAATACATTGTTTTCACAGTCGATTACTTCACAAAATGGGTGGAAGCTATGCCCACCTTCAACAACACCACTGACACTGCAACACATTTTTTCTTTAATCACGTCATATCCTGCTTTGGCATACCACTCTAGCTAGTTTCTGATCATGGGAAACACTTAGAGAATGAGATTTTCATCGAACTCTCATCTCGGTTAGGATTCTCCCACGAGTTTGCCTCACCATATTAACCTCAGTCTAACGGACAGGTCAAAGAAGTTAAAAAAGGTCCTTAAGACCATGTTACAGTGCACGGTTAATAAACATAAAACAAATTGGCATCATATGTTATTTTCTGCGCTATGGGCTTACCGTACGACCGTGAAAACGGCCACTAGTTTCACACCATTTCATCTAGTCCATGGGGTTGAGGCCACTCTTCCCATCGAGTGAGAAATTCCCACCTTACGCACCGCAATTGAGCTATTACCCGACACTGCTCCAATGGAGCAACGCTTGCTGAACTTAGAGTCCCTAGATGAAGATTGTCGATCTTCTTTACAGAACAATGAGGTAGCCAAAAAATGGTCAAAGGCCACCTTTGATCGCCATCTCAACCTTCACTCATTTCACGAAGGCGACCTCGTCCTTTCTTACGATATCGCTCACGATACCCTTGGTCATGGAAAATTTGAGTCACTATGGCATGGCCCCTACATTATCCAACATTGCCTCACCAAAGACGCATACGTCCTGGCCTCTCCCGAAGGTCTCTCTCTCAAAGAACCCGTCAATGAGTTATACTTAAAGAAATTTTACACCTAAACATAGCCATTCTACTTTAGGTTATTTATTTTATAGCGTTTTTAATCTTTTTTTTTCCATCCCTCAAGTCTAAACTATCATTTGTGCTAATTGACAAATGCTTCCTCCACCAGCCTACCACATCGGTTATGCCAATGGCGCCAGCCGTTGGACACAAAATCTCGCTTCGGTAGCTTGGGCCCTCTATACCCCCTCACATGAAATGCTCCACTCTAGCGGCATATGTTTGGGTTCAGCCACCAACAAACAAGTCGAATACACTGCCGTCATTGGCCTCCTCGCCAATGCCTAGCATCATCGTATTCGTCACCTTAATGTCTTTCTCGACTCTCAACTAGTCATCCTCCAGCTCAACAATGTGTACTGCCTCCACGATCCTTACCTCTTTTGCAAATACCTGTAAGTTAGACTTTTATCTCAACATTTTTATTTCATTACATTTAGCCATATTCCAAGAAAATTGAATCAAATTACAAATAACTTAGCTAACATTGTGTTAGATTGGCATATATCACATCAAGATACCTCTACACATACATAAAAATATCAAAAAAACTGTCACAGCGTATATAAATTAGACATCATCAACACATTAAAAAACACATGTAAACATCACATAGATCCCAAAATGTATACTCATATATATATAAATTGGTCCACAGTGCCATCAAAATGTTTACGTACAAATATACAAATATCCGCAGGCCAGTGAAACACCTCGGTACAAAACTAGCACCACTACACCAAAATGGGCTCACCAGCCTATATAAAAAATACAAAAATACATAGAGCGACACTCAAGGTAGCTCTAGAGTACCACCTCCTGCCCCTCCCTCAGGCGGTGGTCCCTCACCCACTACTGGTCCCTCCGGACTGGGAGGTAACCATCCGATCATCGTTGCACTTGCTATTGTTGCTCACCGCACCACGACTCGCCATGTCAGTGGAACTCCCACACACTGCTCCAGGATGCCCTCATCCTGAATGTGCGACCACATGACCTCAGGCACGCCCTGTAGAAATTCCTCCAGGCAGTGGTGAATATCCTCAAAATCTCCCCTGGCATCCACCGGAGGAGCATGCGATGGCCCGACACCTGGGTCATCAAAATGACATCTCCTCATTGCTCTCTTGTCCTCAGCTAGTCTCACCTCAACGTCCTCGCACTGACATCTCTCTCCTGCCCGTGTCCCTCCCCACAGTGGTATCCCCAGCTCCTAGTGAGCTAGCGCTCTCAGCAGCTCAACCTCACACCCACAAGGTCCCACATCTGCACATACAAAAGCAACCAAATGATAGTATCAACATCTATACAAAATACACATGTCATGCTATCTCAAAACTCAACATATCAAACTCATAAAAATACCTCGGTGATCAAACACCTCCCCTGGAGGTAACACCATGTCCGGATCACCCCGGAAGTCAACACCAACATATGGATACTGCAGTATAACTTGCGACATCTACCGCCACACCTGTGCCGCCTCAACCATGAAAAAATGGTCACCCTTGCCACCACCATTGTGAACCAAAATCATCGACCAACACCTCAGTCATGGCTCTCGTGCCCCAGGAGTGCCCAATAAAATCCTAGGGTGCAACATCGACACCCACTCCAAAAACCAGGCCACCAAGATGGACCCAAAAGCAAAGTCCCCTATGTCGGTAGACCAACATCTATCCAGCTTCCCTACCATTCTGGCATGCAACATCAACCCCCAGGCAAAGTGCTCCCCAGCCAGTGCCCTCCCCATAACCCTCAGCTGACCACCACTGATCCACTGAGTCACAAGGGACCCATACACCCTACAATAATCACTTCTACATAGCGATGTGCTAGAGCATCCATCGCCCCAATGATCATGACAGAGCCCGACATATAGTTCTCCCTCGAACAGTACCTCCGACTCAAGGTCGCTAACGACACATCCGCAGGTAACACCGGCTTCGCTGGTAGGGGCATTCCCCAAAACGGGAGCCCAGTCAGAAAGTATATGTCCTCCACCGCAGTGAAGGTGATCTTCTCTCCCCGCACCATAAAGCAATGCAGGTCTAGACTCCACATCCGTATCAGAAACTGCAGGAGATACTCCTGCGCCCGTATCAATGGGAACTCAAAGAACTTCAGTAGCCCATAGGTTTCCAAAGTGGCATGAACCCTCGGCTCCTCGATAGCCATGAAATCTCTCAGCTGGGACCAATCCTGCTCTCGGCAGCCGTCTGGCATCGTGCAAAAAGATCGCCTGCAACCACATAATACAGTCTTAGGTCAACCATATTGACCATAAAAAACATTAAAAAAGATAAGTTTTACACCTGTCAGCCTTGCCCCCAAGGCACGACTATTTAACCCGCAAGCATGCACATATGCGCGCTTGATCATCCCACAGGTGTGCACATATGTGCGCCTGATCACCCAACAGGTGCACACGCAAGCGCGCCTGTCCATCCCATAGGCACACACGCATGCATGCCTGCTCACCCTACAAGGGCGCCTTCATGCACCCCTGCCACGAACACAGGCACGCATCACAGTGTGCCTATCCACTACACAGTCGCGCACCCATGCGTGACTGTGTAGCAAACATGCACACATATCATGCGTTCCTTTGTCCCCCCTATGGGCACACCCATGCATGGCTATCCAAATAACAGGCACGCACCCATGCATGCATATTTTTGGATCGCTCGCGCATTGGGGGGCCCACACCCATAAAAACCCCTGTATGGCCCTGCCCATAAAAGAAAAATCTACTTCTATGCAGGATGATAAGACTACTAACCTGAAGCTCGCTAGTCCTGGATCGGTTGCCTCATTCTCCCAAAATCTCTAGATCTCCTCTAAATACCTCTCATCCAATCACTCTGGCAACAAGTACAAATGAGGTGGCAATGTGGGCCCTACAACCATATATAGGGGAATCGGGAATCAGGATTTCATGATTCAGTTTACATCAATCATCTATTTGCGGAAAACCCCGAATCCCGATTTCTTTAATTTTTAAATTTAAAGAAAAAAAAAATTAAAATTACAATACGTTTTAAATAATTTTTTCAAAGGGTGCTGGAAAATTTATATTTTTGTAAACTTTTTCTGTTCATTGTCCAAAAGTAAATGATAAAAAGGCATCGCGAATTTTAGAAATGACGAAATTCTTTCTTGAGGAAATCTGAAACCTTAAAAACAAAAAATCTAGGCCTTTAGGATGAAAAATTTAAGCTTTGTTTCAACATCGCCAAACTTCTAATCACCATTCTGGGAGCTCCGGGTGTCTGTTTTTCGATCCGTCTTTAGCCACAGGATCAACATCCTGTCATCTACATCAAGACTATCTCCAGGCCAGTTTTTATTCTTATCCCCCGGGGTGCCATTTTTTCATACCCCGTTCAGGTACGCATGCTCATGTTCACAATTATCAAATAAATTCTTGTATGTTCACTTCTCTTCAGATATTGTTCACGTCGGGTATTTGGTTTTCATGTGTGCATGTACTTGGGCATCATACATCAACGCAACCCCTTCAGGTATATAATCAGCACTGGCATGTAATCATTCCCTCTGAATATCAGTTGCATCTCCAGTCGCACCCTTTGACATTTGCCTCTAGGATCCCCATCTCCGACTCTGCAGTACCAACACCTCCATTGCATCTTAGGTACTGTCACCTAGTAGCACTCTCCCCCACATGAGGTGTCCCATTCATAGCACCCTTTTTCACTTTGACACTCATGCTTTTTTTTTAACCCTTTAGGGATGGGAGTCCCGATAGTCTGACATCATGTCATGAATCAACCACATACTCCTTCTCCTCATTTTTCTATCTTTCCCACTGGACTCTTAGATTATCTCTTTAAGGTTTTATTTTGACTGCACCTCCACAGTATCATGAACTCTCCATTTTCATCCACAAATCAGTTTTCCCCTCTGCAACTTTCCCTTCAATTAACCTACCTCATACTGAAACCCACCCATGGGGCCCCCACCCTCCACTAGTTCTCCAAGCACATTGCGCCCTAACCAACCCAACCATATTACATTGGGGCACCCATTTCTGTATTTGTACAAACATCCCAAATTATTCTTTATTTATTTGGTACATTGTAAAAAGCCTTTGTTTCCAGCATTTACATATCCTTTTGTCGTCACCTTTGACGGCCTTCTTTCCTTTTTTGGAAAATGCAACCCATGTCTCCCTTGGTTGGGGCACTCCTTATCATCTACCCCTGTTGACATCATCCATATACTCCGAGTATCCCACAGGTCACTTACCTCTGCCCTTTGAGTTTGTTCACTTTGTCCTACCTCTAGCACAACTTATCCCCTGTCTTGTTGTCCCCCTGACACTCGACCTAGTTGAACAACTACGACCACTTATACTTCACACATACCTCCAACCAAGGGCAATCTTGAGTTTCCATACATCTTGATTTCATCCATGTACCTCCTAATTTCCTAACCTCACCTAGTAGATTTCACGAATCTCTTTGCTTCTCGGAGTCGCGTCCCCCTTTTTGTCGACATCAACATAGTTTCCAGAAGGGCGACAGTATCTTGACTCTCATTAACTTTCCAATGAGAGGTCTCGGACGACACAGGGAGAACCACAATCACTCACTGCTGTTGTTGACCCCCATAACATTCGACTTCAACACGTTCTCATGTTATGGTGGGTCTTACTTTGCGACTATTGCAGTTATTCCTTATATTTGTCAAAGACCTCTGAACTTGGATGGGCTATCAATGCCCACAGAATCTGTGATATTTCTTACAGATGTCACTACCTACTGTTCAGAGTATGTTCGTCTGCAGAATTTTCTTCTGCCTTTATCTCGACTGCCCCCGAGGGTGCTGCAGTTGTCTACATCAACACACCATTCCTTTTTGAGTTACATGACACAAGCATGGGGCATGCCCGCCTCGTTTGTACACAGTTTATTTTTACACACCTTATGGAAGGTTGGGTTCTACAGGTTCCCTTCTCCCTCCAACGGGTAACTCTTGATAATCCCACTATCACTCTCTCTTACAATGATACTCTCAG
Organism: Picea engelmannii; assembly: GCA_009831015.1. Taxonomy (NCBI): domain Eukaryota; kingdom Viridiplantae; phylum Streptophyta; class Pinopsida; order Pinales; family Pinaceae; genus Picea; species Picea engelmannii. The sequence continues at coordinate 116,960 of ML810705.1, forward strand.
TAGAAGAAACATCGATGAATTTTGGCTATACATATGCTCCTAACCTCATCTATCAGGGGGCATCTGTTATCACTGAAATTTCATCCGCAAATGGTTACAAGAATCTAGCATCATCAAATAGTTATGAGGTCACCCATGGACCAAAATTACCACAAAATAATTTCCAAAGGTTCAAAAACTATAGAACCAGTGACAAAAGTAAAGTGCGCTATGACTACACAGGGCGCGCGCGCACATGTGCAAAACAAAAATGCAGGAAAAGTGCACATGCGCCCGATGCATGACTGTGGTCGCTAAAAGCCGTGCACATCTGAGAACGACGCATTTATGAGAGTGGTCAGCCTCCCACCCACTTCTAGTTCAGCTTCCAAGTTGATTTGACACTCAAATCTGGATTGGATCTGACTGGGTGGTTGGTCAAAGACCTAAAAATGCCCTAATTAGCCTCTTTTCACACTACAAGTTGGTTGCACAATACATCAAAGAGGTGCTATAAAACAAGGCCATGGGTGCACTTCATTCTCAAGGAATTTCAATCACAAAGTTATGCTACTACTATTCTCTTGAGGAATCCTCTATTCTCATCAAGAGTGTACTAGCACCATTACATTGGGCAATCCATGTCACCCCTTGAGTGGATTAGCTAGGAATTCTTTCACCATTTTCATTCAAAGTTGTAAGAAGAGCTTATTTGTGGGGGTCCAAGAGCCCTCCCTTGGAGTAAGAAGGGACTCATAGTCCTATTTATTCTTGGTGTTTTCTTTCACTGATATCAACCTTACCATTGGTGACATGAGTCTTATTGTTTCTTTTGTTCTTATGTCCCTATGCTCATTAGTTTAGTTGTTATTTTATTTCTTAGTTTAATTCTTAGTTGTTATTTTATATTTCTTTTTCTAACCCTTTTCCGTACAATTATCCTTCTTAGCAAACCCAACTAGTCTTGAAAGCACCTCTGTTTTTCTCACTAAGGTGATGAAAGAGGTGCAATAGTCACGACGTGGTTTCTTGCAAATTTTACACTACAATCCTCCTGTTGGTAGTGGATTTGGCATTCCTGCTGCCAAATACTGCACAAATGTTGGGCATTCGTTCTTGTGGTGTCCTTCCTTCCTACATGTGGTACACCAAACAACTTCCTATTTATCCTTGTTCTTATTATGGTTTAGCTAAAACGTTAAGTTCTTCAAGTCCTCCTTCAATTCTTCAATAGCTGGGTCCATCTGCTGATACTGATTTTCTTCTAGCTGTAAGGCTACCTGCAGAGCTTCTACCTGGGTTTGGAACTTCTATTGTCGCAAAGGGTATTTTAAGTGTGTTAACAGTGAATTGACAAACAAGTGTTTGTGTTGCATCTCGGTCATGATATACTTCAACTTCCCCTTCAGTAGCTTGAATCTCTGATCAATCTCCCATACAAACTCTCTTGGTTTCTGTCAAATTTATATCATCTCGTTCATGTATTGATCCTCTAAGATCAGCTTCTAGAACTCATTTATGAGTAACTTATTAATGTCTGCTAGTGTCCTTGTTGTCCTAAGGAAACTGTTTGCATCTAGACTCATGTACCAGTCTAGTGCGCGATATCTTAGTGTAATAGATAACCGTGCAAGTTTTGTATCTTCATCAGTGATCTGTTTTGCTTCCTAGATCTTTGCACAAATGAACAAATGTTTCTCAGGGTATTGTGTTGCTTCTCCTTTAAATTCGGGTAACTTGATGGTGGGATCGTGTCCTGCCATTTTGAATGCTGAACTACTACCTCCTCATGGTGTAGATAACTGACTACTACTTCTTGAACTGGCTCCTCCAGTTGTTGTTCCTTGTGTATATGTACTCTTTGCTGTCTGACTGCTTCTGAAATTCAGTTGTCTAAACGGTTGTGTTCTCTTTGGTGTATTAGTCGCACATGGGTTTATGTGTTCCAAATTGACATTAATATGGATAGGATGGATTCCTTCTCCTCTCATTCTTGGACCTCTTGTCTTTCGCTCGTACGTTGCACACAATATTTCCTCAATCTGCTCCACATCCCAAAGATACTCTACCTCTTCCTCGTCACTCGCCAAGCCTTCCCTCGCAACTATAGCTCTCTTCTTGGTATTCACCTTGTATTGGGAGGGTGATCCACTATGTGTCTTTCCTGTTGTCACCAAGATCCAATTGATCTGGTCATCATCCATCCTGATCAGGTCCAAGGGTTCCTCCTCCTTCTTTCCCTTATCCTTTCCTCCTTCCATTTCACCTCTTTCTGTCAGTGCTTCCCCCCTTCCCCCATGCACGCAGGGAAGTTTAGATCTCTGATTCCATTATCATTACACCCTTTTTATATAGAAATATCTTAATTGAAGTATAGAGTGATTGAATGTACCTTCCTCGAGGTCCCCATAGAAACTCTTGCTCCATTGTGCTATAAAACTTCACTGTGTCTACTACAAACTCTGTGATAAAAGCTGCCACAATGCTATCAAGCCAAAATTCTACTGCACAGGTGAACTTGCTGTTGGTCTGCTAAAGCTGCTCAATCTATACTGGGGTCCACTCTAGCTGTTGAATCTGGTTCGTTGCATGGTTATCCTTCAACCTTAGTATCCACTCCTATAATAGATGTGGAAAATCACAGAAAAAGACTTCATGTAAATCAATAAACATGTATTTCTCAAGATATTTGTGAGGTGTTATTCTAGGGTTTCTATTGTCTTTTTGTCCAAAATATAGCTCCTTAGTTCTTAGCCAAGTTTCAATCTTTGTTTTTGTGGGATTCCACAGCCTCAACATTCCCTCCTAATGGCTCATTGGTCTCTTCCCTAACCTTTTCTTAATCTGCTTCCGATAGATATTCGAGTTATCTTCTCTACTCAATCCTCTCCTGTTCCTACCAATGGCAGCAAAACCATTTGTTGGTTACTTCTCTCCTATACTGTCTGAGTTTATTGACCCGAGGTTCATGTCTATTCTGGGTTCCAACAAAGCCTCTAAAACTATCGACCCTTTTGGTAAACCAGAAGGCAATGCAACACACAGAATGCATTGCGCAGTCTCACCCAAGATAGCTTTAATGGGTGGTTGTAATACTCAAGTGTTTACAGCCTAGGATTGAGTATGAGATAAGAGGGATAAATACTGAACCATTATTATGACTTGTAAATACAACATACTGTTATTCACGATTTATGCAGTAGATCCATAGGTTTATTCCCTTAATATCGCAAAAGAACTTAAACATGCAATATAATAATTCATGCATTCAACATAATAATAACTGCTACAGACAATAGAGACAGGAAAAAAATCATCACACAACACAAATATTACCGTGGTTCACCTCCTCCTGGGGCTATGTCCACAAAGCTTTGGTTCTCAACTCTGTTATTATATTATGTTCGCATCTACAGCGTCAGGTGCTTACAACCCCCCTCTGATGGGTAGGATCTATATGAGGCGAACTAGATCGCACCAGGCTCCTCAACATCTGATCTAATCTTCAAGATATACCTTCTCTCATCTCTTCTAGATCAACAACTTACAAAATAGGTCTTATAGAAAAAAATTACATATCGCATCAACTCATGCATAACTTACAACAACATAATAGTACTCCGAAGTGAACTGACCATGATGCCTTGACATCTATATTTATACATTCCAGGCTCTTCATCCGTTTACAATACCTTACCAAAACCCTAACCCTACCATCATTAGGTCTTCTTATGCATGCGTGCATGTTGTTCTTCCTTCTAGTTGTCGCTTCCCTTATGCACGCCTTCCTTGCATTCACGTGTGATGTGTTTCCTTCAAGTTGTTGCTTCTCTTGTGCACACTTTCTTTCCCAAAAATGCCATGCTTTTCCTCTTTGGCCTTTGGCCTACCTCCAACATATCCTATGTTCCTTTGGGGAGAGGAACGAGTTTCGAGTGGAGAGGAATGTTCTCCTGGAGAGCTAAGGGTCATCCAATATGCATGAAAATTTATGGGGGGGAATTCTCACCATTCTCACAATTCGGACCTTACCGACCATCCGTTTCCTAGATTCACCCATGCACTAAGAAAGAACATAGTGAGTCGGTCCACCATTGTTGAAACATAACCATCCTGAACCTATACAACAAGCCCGAACTAATATCTTATTGAACCCATACCTTTCAGGTTGCCTATGTTTCACTATTTCCCCATGTCCAATTTCTATTGATGTCATCACCTTTCCTTTGTGTTGAGAAGTGGGAGTGAAGAAGTGGGTTATTAGGCCTGTGGATAGAATAAGCGGGCTGTCAATCCTGTGAGTTACTCTCTCCAGGTGAGAGAGGTTGTCATAATTAAAGAAGCAGGTTGTCAGGCTTGTAAGCAACTCTCTCCAAGTGAGAGAGTGTGATGAGGAAGTGAGTTCTCTTGTGAGAAACTCTCTCCAGGTGAGAGAGTGTGTTGAGGAAGTGATTTCTCATGAAGGGAGTTGAGTAGAAACTACAAAGCTATGATAATTTCGTCTGGAATGTTGCTAAAGCCCTGGAAGGGAGGTGGAGCAACCAATGGAATGTGTGACAGTGAAGGTGTACACTCCTGGGGTGGGAAAGGAATGTGGGGAATGAGAGTCGGTAAGCGGTGGGCATAAGTGGCTCCTTGGAGAAAATCCTTCTTATAGTATTGTGCAACTTCCTGTTGTCCCTGCCTAGCCTAGGAATCCCTTGCCCGATGGAGTTTAGTCCCAGCTTGGGGGTGACCCACTACTGAGAGTGATGAGCAGCATGATCTAAGGCTGGGAGGTTTGTGGAAGGTATGCATGCAGTTGGTGTACTTCAATTAAGAGATAAGTATCATTTCTATGCTTAATGGTTAAATGATGTATTTTAGTGCATGTCTGTGATTCTTGTAATAATATTATGTGTTCTGCTGCATGTATGTTTCCACATTATCTCTTTTATTTCCTGTTAAGTTTATATGTGTTTTATTCCACAAAAGAGCTCTGTCTTACATTTCCCAACATGTCTATGTCTGGGCATGGACAATTTTAATTACCTATAAAAGAGTTTGAGACCATGTGTGTCTGAGCTAGCATTACCCGACATAATTTGATGGTCGAGGACGTTACAAAATGGTATCAGAGAAAGAAGATGTTTACGAAGTGATGTTTCCCAACCTATTGGTGGCTGGGGACGTTACAAAATGGTATCGAAGCCCATGGTTTGAAAACTGAACCTGGATGGGACGTGTAAGTGGTTAATGAAACAAAGGTTTCAGAGTGAATTGTTGTCAAAATAGACAAAATATGAGTTAAGACATCCCTGGTTGCTAAGAGAATACCTTCACCATGTTATGAAGCTCAAGAGGTATAATGGTTTATGGAATGGAAACAAAGAAAATATACCACCGTAACTATGGTATTGGGCCACAAAGTTTAAAAATTGGGTCATAGGATCTATTCGGGAGAAGGCAAACCCTTCACAGCCATCAGATATGGAAAAAGTTGCATGAGAGTTAACCTCCAAGTCCTTAGGACTTCATGACTTCGACGAATTTTATGTGTTATAGATCCAAAGGGGCCGAAGCGTCGAAGCTCCGAAGTCCCATAGTGGATCTACACCGTAGATCCAGGGAAGAGTGCACAACTGTTAGTTTTTGTTGAAGATAGATCATAGTTGTTAGGTCGAGTCAGGAGTAAGAGGTAAGTCACAATGGTGAAAACACAGAACTTAGTCGATAGATCTACGCGCAGGGTGGTTGTGAGCCATATATCTCACAAAAGTTATGATATTTGACATTTGGGAGAAATGGAGTGTGATGATGCAAAAAATCTCGAAGTCTCGAAGTCCAAAGTTAATCTAGACCATTCATCAAAAGAGACATGTGTCAGTAGATATAATCTCAACCGTTGGTCATAGGGGACGCGTAGTATCGGATTCCAAAGTCCAGAGACTTGGTACTCTGGAGGAATTGTGTTCAAGTGTGAAGACTACCAAAGGTACGAAGGCCAGAGTCTACCTCGACCATTCATCACAGAGGACACGCGACAACAAATTCTATAGTTCAGAGACTGGGCACTCTGGAGGAATTGTGTTACGTTTTGCATAGAGTCGATAAATCCCAAAGGTCAGAGTATATCTTGAACGTTGATCACAAAGGACGCGTTGCATCAGATCCTAAGGTCCAGAGATTTGGTACTCCAGAAGAAATTTTGTTGCAATTGCTTGAGTCAGGAACTCCTAGAGGCCAGAGTTAATCCCCACCGTCAATCGATAGAGGGAACATGGAGGCAGATGTAGTAGTGTGGATACTTGACACTCTGGAAGAATTGAGAGTATGAAAATTTCGAAACTCCCAAATCCAAAGTCCTAGAGTTGATCGTGGTCGTTGGTTATCAAAATGGTGCAGACCGTTGATGTGTTGGATGTAAGTTCACCAATTCGGCACTCCGAGAGATTTGTTGTGATGTGCTTTGGAAACCGCTGAAGCCCGTAGTCACGGAGCTCCTATCCACCATAGATCCACTGTTCTTCGTGAGTTTTCCAGTTCAATGTTCTGTGATGTTTGTGATGTGTGGAAAGGGAAACCTCTGAAGCTCCGGAGCGCCGAAGTTTCAAGGCTCCGGATAAGAAACCACCTATTAGCACTTGGTCATAGCTGTGGTCACATGCAAATTAAGGGCTGAAGAAAAAGGGGGCTAGTGCCTGAAAATGTTGCAAAACATAACAAGGCTCAGAGATAGAGCTGTGGGGATTCCTAATTGACCAAGACCCGTAGAAAATGGAATCTGATAGTTTTTTAATCATATTGGTTTATGTTATTCTGGAAAATTATTAAAGATTGATAGCCTGCAAAATTTGGCTGACTTCACATTTTATAGAGTTAGCAATTGTCAGAACCGAACATACTTGTCCCATAGTGCGGAGAAATGGAGGAGGCACAAGACGCTTACAGTCTGGAGGATGAAGTTAGAGGAATGTATGTCCATTTGGGATTTTAAGGAACAAACTCCAATGGGTATGGAGAAGAAATAAATAAAGACGTGGGCATGATGAAAATCATTAAAAATTTGCAAAAAGATGTCCAAATTCACCAGGTAGATAACGAAAGGTTTAAGAGATCCAAGCAGCAACATGAATTTTGATTAAGGTTGGTTGTCATTGATGTCAACCCTTGAAGAAATCCCCACAAAACAAAGGTTTGGGTAATGGACCCAAGATTGTTTTATGTAAATATGAATCATTATTGTCTTGTCATGGTTGATAAGAAGTAAAGATGGATGAACTCCAAAGTGGTCCCCTTATGGTGAAAGCCCTCACGGGAAGATGCTTTGCGGAGTAAGAAAACCCATGCTTAATTGTGGAACAATGAAATGAAGGACAATGAATTTGTTAGGTAAACTATCCTATATGTATTGTTCTTATCATTCCATTTCTAGTGGTATATGGAATGTCACATAACTCCTCACGGTTAGAGAGTTATGACCATGAGAAGTTAGAGACCCCGGGTTTGGGTAATGGACCCGGGTTTGGGTAATGGACCCAAGTTTGTTTGATGAATAATGGTATGAGTTATGATATATTTTCAGATAATACTATTTTATATGGATAGTACATGTCATTCCATTTTTGGTGGTATGTGGAACGTCACATAACTCCTCACGGTTTGAAATTTATGACCTTACGAAGTTGGACGACCCTCATATGTCATCTAGAAGCCCAAAAAGGTCGAAGTAGTCAAACTGGTTTAAGAGATTTTAAAAGGTAAATAATAAAGTGAAGTAATGAGTGTATTATAATTCAAAGTGAATAAAAAATAAATTATTTCAATAATAAATTTAATGGAGATATTAGAAGTGGGTTAACCCTAAAATAAAGAAAGTGGGGCCAAGTGACCTAGAAGATGTTTTTAAGGAAGTTACCTGGAGAGTATAAATAAGAGGCAAGGCTCTCTCATTTTAATCACACTTGATAATATTGAATATCTATAGGTGTCTGAGGTAACAAAGGATATATAATCCGAAATCCTGAGGGAAGGTGAATAAAAGAAGGCCGAAATGCAAGGAAGGATAAATTCTTTTGATGTTGTTTTCTAAGGTGTTTCGGGTAAAAACATCATAACTTATTCATAGAAGATCCAAATTTAGTGAAACCAAATGTGTTGGTTAGGGTACAGTTCTTAGTATGATTTGTAATAGTTTCATATCAATTCAACAAATATTCCGCACGGGGCTGTCTCTACAAGGTCGCTCTCTAGAATAAGCCAAAATTCAGCAAGGTATGCCATTTTTACTATAAATCCTTTTTTGAGAGGTTCCAAGTAGTGACACCTGGAGGATTTTCACAAAACACACTAAAGAACATTGTGTATCAGTTTCAAATATTTATACATTATAGGTACAAAGTTATGATTATTTCAAGTTAGGGTTGTTGACTAATCCAAAACTAGGCATGCGAGACTAAAGAAACGTTTGATGAAAATGCTAGTCTCTTGTTGTTGAAGTTAAGGAAGGTTTGCAAGAATGTGATCATATACACCAGGTCTATTACAGAGCTACAAATCATATTTGGATGATGAAATTGATGATGGATTTTGATTGAGGTACATGTTGATTACATGGTTGAGACAAGTAGTTGATGAGTTGGCACATACATGAGGTGTATAGTTGATGATGTTGGTACATATTGATGAGTCATA
>ML810706.1:0-21358 GCA_009831015.1 Picea engelmannii
TCAACATACCTCGGAAATATACCTAATATATCCACCCAGCATAGAGGTCCTAACAAGGCATTCAGATATGAAAAAGTCAGTAATCTGCCCAAGTCTATAGACTGGAGGACGATAGGTGCAGTGACCGATGTGAAATTTCAGCGCAGCTGCGGTGAGTTTATTCATCTGAGAAATCTAAATTAACGTCGAGAAGCCTCAAAGCTGATAGGAGTAGCGGCTAAATTTCAGTTATGGCCTTGACTCCGTTAATTTATCAGTTCGATTTTAAATTTTAGATTTATAAATGTATCAATTCCATTTTAAATTTCATATTTAAACTGATACATCGATAATTTCAATTGAGAATTTTTTTCTTTCAAGAAAACTATTGATTGAATTAGCATTTCTAATTTGTGGGTATATACGTTACACAGGTAAAAATGAAGTATGAAGTATTGTCCTAGATAACATACATGCAAACGCAATATAACATACAAACGAAAAAACGAATGTAAAATACCTCCAAATTTCTCCCGCGACCACTCGAAACTGCTCCCGCGACCGCGACCACTGCTCCCGTGACACAGACCTCGGCGACACAGCTCTCGGCGACACAGACCTCGGCGACACAGCTCTCGGCGACACAGCTCTCGGCGACACAGCTCTCGACGACACAGACCTTGGCGACACAGACTCTCGCAAAGAGCCTCACAGCCAAAAAAGTTTCTAACCCTCCCAAATCAATGTGTGGCAATTATATAAAACATTTTTCGGCCGAAAAATTGTTCGGACGAACAATCTTTCGGCCGAACAATAGTTCGGCCGAAAAACTATTGCCAGAAAAAAAAATCCGGCCGACCAAATTTCTACATGCAAATCGAGGGCCCGGTTATGGCTCCGTTCGATTTGACGTTTATGTTTTTGGCCGAACAATAGTTTGGCCGAAAATAATATCTTTCGGCCGAAAAATTTATTTATTTCGGCCGAAAATTTGTTTTTCGAAAATTTGGAGACCCGATTGTCACGAAAGTGTAACCCACCTTCGTGATTTCACCCCTTTGATCTCTGAAATATTCATGAAGAAGGTAGCAACGATGTCAGAAATTGTCATCTTGATATGTTGAAGATGATTCTTCAATGTAAGAGATTTGATCATGTTGTTTCTCTAAAACATATTCTTCAATGCATCATACATATCATAAGTTGTCTTTAAGGTAGCAATACGAGGTAGTAGATGATCTCTTATTGAATAGATGATTATCTTCCTTGCTTTGACGTCATATTCCTTCCAATCATCCTTCTCTTCATCGATAGTTGTTTTTGGTAGAGTCTTTTCTATCAAACTCAATAGGTTATCCTCTTCCAGGGTAATTTGTAGTCTTGATTTCTAGGAACTGAATTTTCTTGATCCATCAAGCCTATCTTCCACCAAATTTATGTTCCTCATGGTTTGCAGATTCTTCCACAAACCCTAACAGCTAGGCTAGGAAACCTAATGGCTAGACTACACTAGAAACCTTAGGTTTTGTTGAACTTATGAATGCCAACAATAAGCCTTATAAAGTCAGAAGAACCCTGGTGAGCTGCAAAATCCCTTCAATGATCTACAGAAACCCTAGAGGCCGAAATTCTGCAGAAACCATAGGGGCCAAAAATAAAAAAATTCTTGGAATTGCAATCTGAGAGTTGATGGAGGTGCACTGAAGGAGGCCATACACTCATATGAAAAAATCATCCCCAACATTCAAGTGTAAAGTGTTGAAACTGGCAAAAGAAGGAGGGTCATTTTTGAAGTTGCAACAAGAAGGTGACGACTGGCTCTTTAATAACTTGTTCAATGGTCTCTTTAGGAACTCTTCTCTCATACCATGTTGAATTTTAATGCTTAGCTCATGCACATGTAGTTTATTTCAATTTATCATGTACTTGAACCATAAACAATGCAGCAATACCATACACACGTGTTGTAGTAACCAAGATCACAATAAGAATAACCATGCATAAGAACAGAGGAGTTTATCCCGGGAAAACCCTTCTCAACCAAGGGAAAAACCCAACAATCCTTTGCTATATTCTCAAGAGAATATCCCCCACACCATATACCTTAGCACACAAAAGGGTTCTTACAAAACCAAGAAACTTGTGCCCAAGAGATGCGTACTTCAGCCGTACAAGTGTTGCTGAAATTATGAGATGACAAGTGAGTGAGTGCGATCCACAATGGGGATCCACTCTTATTTATACAAAAATTGACACAAAAAAAGATGTGTCTATTGGCACAATAGGGCTGACTTCTATAAGTAAAAAATATAATTAATCTTTACACAAAATTAATTATCTTTCACATGGTGGGGCCGGCTTGTACCCTTCACAATATAATTAGGGTTACAACAAATCTTACTCTCAGATAATATAGAAAGGATCTCTCTCATCCTCTAGTGCTTAACCACTAGGGACACATCCACCTATGCTCACCCACAGGGACATCACACTCAATAGATTAACTCAACTGAGTCAACATGAGTACCATCTGGAGAACCATCTCAAGCTGACTCAACTAAGTCCATAGGAGTACAAGGTAGGAGACCATCTCAAGCCGACTCAACTCAGTCCATATGAGTACAAGGTAGGAGACCATATCAAGTCATCTCAACTCAGTCCAGAGGAGTAGACAAGAGACCACACATCATCACAACTCATTCCAGAGTCTGACGCACACCCATCACATGGGCACACCCAACACATAGGCTCTCTCACATAGATGTCTCAACTTATTCTAGAGGACAATGATTTGGAGGATGTCTCATGAAGATGCAATCAACAATATTACTAAGTACACACCATGGAATACATCAAGAAACCAACTACTGAAGCATAAGGAATTTTACTCATTTCTTTCTCATTGTCATCACAATGGCACAAATTAACACTCAGTTTGAAGTGGGATGCAAGGGGTGTACCAACTAGTTTGGCGTCCTTCATATTGAACCTAGCAAGCACCTTCTTGATATTATTTTCTTGTGAAAACCACAATTTTCTCTCCTTTCTGTCATGTATGATTTTCATGCCCAATATTTGTTGCGATGGACCCAAATATTTCATTGCAAACCAACTACCTAAATCCTTCTTGAACTTCTCAATCAAATTCTTATCATGTCCTATGACTAACATGTCGTCCACATATAATAATAGTGTAATGTACTTTTACTGGCCATACCTCTTAATGTAGACACAATGATCAAACTCTAATATTTAAAAACCATGTTCCAACATAAATGAATTGGATTTCTTATACCACTAACGAGGTTCGTGCTTCAATCCATAGATGATTTTCTTCAATCTACAAACCAAATTTTCTTTACCTTTTATTTTGAAGCTTTTCGGTCGCTCCATATAAATTTATAATTCCAATTCATCATGAAGGAAGATTGCATTTACATCTAATTGTTCACACTCCAAATCTAAAGCAACAAAAAGACGAAGAATAATTCTAATGGATGAAATCTTAACAACAAGAGAGAATAATTCAGTGAAATAAATACCTTCCTTTTGAGAAAATATTTTCACCACAATCCTTTCCTTGTATCTTTCCTTTTTCCCTTCTCCCTCATGTTTAATCATGTACACCCATTTGTTTTGTATGGATTTTCTTCCTTTTGGAAGTTTCACCAACTCCCAAGTTTCATTTTCCAACAAGTGCCTCATTTGCACACTCACTCACTAGCTTTGCAGCCAAGAAGGAAAGTGTGCAAGTTTTAGAGGGAGACACTGTTGTAACTAGGAGGTGACTTGGTGGAGAGTTTTGGTCTTTATCTTGGATATATCTTGGTTAAGTGGTGCACTGATCTTCCCTAGTCAAGGGATAGAGGAGGATCTTTTTCTTTGCTAGTTCTCTCTTGGAGAGAGACTTTGTTCTTGGTTGGTGAATCTATATTGAGGAAGTTTGCTGGGTTTTTCCCCTTAGAGGGTTTTTCCAGGGTAAATATTGTGTATGCTGTGAATGATATTCTTTCAGTGATCCTTTATATGCTGTCATTATGCTAATGGTTTATAAGTAAAAGAACACTAATCTAATTAACTTCTTAAGACTTAAAAATCAACATGGTATCAGAGCGAGCTTGAAAGAATGTATTTTCATAGCACATAAGAATTTACTAAAGAAGCTAAAGGCATAGGACGACTCTCCTAACCCTAGCGCACCTTTTCCTTGGAACAATTTTCAGTTTTAGACAAATCTCAGAAATTAGGGTTTTTGCATATTAGGGTTTCTACATAAACCATTAAAGGTGACGCCATCCACCTTTCTCGAGGACATTTGGAAAATTAATTCCATCTAGGAGCTCACCCTAGGAGGGCGCACCTAGTCCTTAGATCAAAATTATGAAATTTGAAGTTTGAAAAATTAGGGTTTCCTCATAAAACACCAAGTTTGTAGTACTAATTGCAGTTGCAGTTGTAGTTTTCAATACCCATTGCAGTTGCAGTATCATTTATAGTGCCAGTTCCTTCGTTCCAGTTCCTTCATGCCAATTACTATGCCAGTTGCAGCACCAGTTGTAGTACCAACACCAGTTGCAGTAAAAGTCTGTGTGAAGTGTTGAGACTGATTTTTTATTTTCTTAGTGCATCTTACCCTAGAAAATCTCTATCTACCTTTAAATTACAAGTTGAAGCAACTTTGAATTTTTAAAGGTTCGTTATTTCTTATCGCTACTGCTAGATGGTGCCACTACCTGCTGATACTGTTAGAGGTATGTACTTACATATATTTAAAATTATATCATTATCTTAAGGATATTTGCAGGAGAAGGGATATTTTGTCCAAACAAACATAGATCCAAAAGGATCTCAGATCCAACACATGCAGAGGAACAATGCACCCCAGGTTTGATTATTTTGATATGCCTCTATTTGTTATGGAATTATTGTGATCTTATGAACATCTAGGTTGTATTTTGATCTATTGAAGTTATGCCTATCATACTAACCATTAGTCAAAATTAAATTCAAAGTATTAGATTGATTAAGGTTGAGATTATAGAGTTTATTCAATAACTCAGATTTCTATCAAGAACACATATTATCTTAGTACAAAGGACATGTTGAAGATAATACTTGTCATCTTGAGTGAAGGAGACTCAGAAGAAAAGCAACAACACTCATTCTTGAGGACAAGACTCCAGGTTTGATTGATTAAGTTGATAAGATTCAAATTTGCACATATCAAGTTTGATAACTGCCACATTATAGGTAAACACTATATTGTGATAGAAATCTTTGAAAAGTTTTATTTGAATACTTGGTAGCATGTGAACACTATTGAGATAAATGATTATTGTAATAATTTACTAGATATAACTAACATCTCCTCTAGGAAAATCTTCTTGTTTCATTTCGAGGTTACCATGGAGGAATGATTGATGACAACACTATAATAGTGTTTCTCTCATCTCTTATTATTGTATTTCTTTTTTTTGACCTTTGTTTCAAGAAGGTCACCAATGATAGCTCTGAAAGAGCTACTGTGACGTTTGTTCTTGTTCTTGTTTATTATTATTATTATTATTATAAAGAGTATTATTCTTGTCTACTATTTCTCCCTTATTGTTCTTGTTCTGGGAAGGTCACATGTGATAACCTTGAGGGAGATATAGTGACAGTTGTAGGAGGCAACATATTAGATGAGACATGGAGTAGACTATCCAAGTTGTATACATGACCATATACATCCATGTACTGAAGAAGAAGAAGAAGTTACTTTTGCTAGATACAAAACATCTCATATGGAGACATATCATGAGAAGTAGAAGGCTCCAAACATGACATAACGAATCCATATAGTGTAGTTGATCACTCTTCATGTCATCATGAAGAGTTAGGAGAGCTAGAAGGGCCTACCCATAATCATTGCAGTAACCATGAAGAGACCAGTATGGTCCTATGACACTTTGCAGGATGCAAATCCATATAACATTGATAAGCCGTATCAAAGGGAGAAAATGGCTTCTAAGATTCTACAGACTCAAAGGGAGTCAAGATTCAGAGGGAGCATGGAGACTCAGAGTGATTATGATCTCAGAGAGGATCATATGGGAAAAAGAGATGTCTTCCAGGACTGGCAAACATATGCCATGAGTTGAGAAGACTAGATCATAACTTCAAAGACTTCTAGGAGACGTGAAATCTCCTATGAAGATTCCCTTGTTTTAGTGATAGAGGAGGAAGCCAGTTAGAAGGATTGGGATATGGATTTTTCCTTGAGACCATAAGGGAAGTCAGTGGTGACTTCCAAGATTGATCTAACATATTAATCATCTTGCAGATAATAATATAAAGATGTACAAAGTGTGATTTGTGTTCAGGGGATCCTCCCAACAAGAGGGAGAAGACTATGACAAGACACATGATATCAGAAGAAGTATATATACAAAAACCATGATCCATTAAAAGAAACCGATGCAGTATGAGATTAAGAGGGATCAAATGAATCTTTCATCATGATGGATTAGAGGAGCTACTCTCAGAGTTCAACAACTACAATGTGAATGGAGAAACCATTCTCAGTTTCGAAAAAAACAGTTGTAGGTGCTAAGTCCCATAAGGAGTAGTTGAAGAGAGGGTAGAGGACATACTCTCAAGAAGTGAGATAGATAGTGCTTTGCATAAATCACCTAGAGATATCACATGATTGAGCAGATTAAACTGTAGCTGAGAAAGTGTACCAGTTCAATATAATGGGATGTGAAAATTTGGTTCGTTGATGTATTCGAAGAACACGAGGACATATATATGTTTTGTGCTGAACACATTGAGTCAGTTATTGATTGAGCCTAGACATGTTCACCTAATTATGACAAAACATGTGATGAGGTACCTAAAGGGTACAATCGATTATGGAATCTAATAAATCTCAGAGTGTGAGATAAGATTGCAGATTCAGATCAGGCAGACACTATCATAGACCGGAAAAGTACATCTGGATATTGATTTAATATGAGATCAAATATGATCTCATGACTCAGTGAGAAGCAGACCTATATGGAACTCAGTTCCGCAAAGGAATAATATGTGGCAGCATGGTCAACTTGTGGAGAAGCAATGTGCCTTTGGAAGTTGATTGCAGAATTGTTTGATCTTGAGTTGGAGGAAACCTGTATATTTTATGAAAACTAGAGTTGCATAAATTTGTTAGTGAACCCAGTGTGTCATGACAAGTCCAAGCATATCAAGATCAAGTACCATTATATCTGAGAGATGATACAAAAGGGAACAATAAAGCTCTAGTATGTTCCTACTGACGAGCAGGTAGTAAACATGTTGACTAAGCCTTTATCAAGAGAGAAGTTCAAATACTTCATAGATGAGATTATTGTTGTCTAGAAGGATTTTCCCTCATGAGAGGGAAGTGATGTGTTCCCCATAAGAAGGAAATGATGATATCCCCAGTAGAGGGAAGTGATGTGTTCTGTAGAAGAAGGAAATGATGAGATCCCTAGTAGAGGGAAGCGATGTGTTCCCCAGAAGAAGGAAATTATGAGATCCCCAGTAGAGGGAAGTGAAGTGATCCCCAGAGGAAAATGATGATATCCCCAGTAGAGTACGCTACCCCAACGTAGGTTGGTAAAACCAACGCAGGTTGGTAAAACCAACGCAGGTTGGTAAAACCAACGCAGGTTGGTAAAACCAACGCAGGTTGGTAAAACCAACGTAGGCTGATACGCTACCCCAACACAAGTTGGTAACCCCAACACAGGTTAGTATGCTACCCCAGTGCAGGTTAGTAACCCCAACACAAATTGGTACGCTACCCTAGCGCAGGTTGGTAACTCCAACACAGGCTGGTATGCTACCCCAATGTAGGTTGGTAACCCCAATGCAGGCTGGTACACTACCCCAACGTAGGTTGGTAACTCCAATGCATGATGGTACGCTACTCCAACGCAGGTTGGTACACTACTCCAGTGCATGTTGGTAACACCAACGCAGGATGGTATGCTACCCAAGTGCAGGTTGGTCACCCCAACGCAGGATGGTACACTACTCCAGTGCAGGTTGGTAACCCCAACACAGGGTGGTATGTTACTCCAGTACAAAAGGTTAGTGAAAGTGCATAACTTCTTATGATATATAGATCCGTGATTGACAACAAGAAAATGACGAAGTATGCATAAGTGCATAAACAATGATGATGACCGTGACAAGAAGAATACCTTCCTTGCTAAGAGGGAGTGTTGAAGATTGAGTATCTTTGGAAGATATCCTTATTGTAAATTTGACCAAGACAAACCCTAAAGAATATTATTATATTATATTTTTCAAAGGGCATCGATTATGGGCAAGTGAGAAGAAGGTTCTGGTCTCAAAACATCTCAATTCCAGATCGGGAAAGTTCTTCATCTTTTTGACTTTGTTGGCTGTGGCTTCTAGAAATTGGAAGAGACTTCTAGAATTTGGCTTCACTATTAAAATTCTCCCACTTGAATCCAAATAAAGGCTCATGGATGAACTCTTTCCAGTTGATCCTCGCCCGTGCCTTCTTATTAAGTCATCCCTAGGCCTGCCAAGCTTCGACACACTACTTGCTTGTCTCTTGGTAGAATTTTGGTAAGCATATCAACATGATTCTATTCTATATGGATCTTTTCTAAGTTAAAATGCCATTCCTCTACAGAATACAGTGACGCCTAATGTCATTGTGTTTGGTCTTTGAATGATATGCTGAGTATTTTGTTAAATGAATGACACTTTGACTATAGCAATGTGACACATATTTGTCTTGTTTTATTCCCAACTCTCTTAGAAATTGTTACATCCACAACATCTCTTTGCAAGCTTCCGTTGCAGCGATGTATTCTGTCTTTGTTGTGGAGAGGGATACTACTTTATGCAGTCTAGACACCCAAGACACTATTGCACCTACAAAAGTATATAAATAACTAGTGGTGGAGTTTCTAGTGTCAACATATCCAGCTAAATCTGCATCTGTATAACCTTAAAAAACAACATCATTATTACGAAAACATAGACAATACTGACTAGTACCCTTGAGGTACCTAAAAATCCACTTTACCGCTTGCCAATGTTGTGTGCCTGGATTTGCAAGGAACCTTCTCACTACTCCCATTGAATGTGCAATATCTGACCTATTGAATTTTAATGCTTAGCTCATGAACATGTAGTTTATTTCAATTTAGCATGTACTTGAACCATAAACAATGCATCAATACCATACACAAGTGCTGCAGTAACCAAGATCACAAGAAGAATAACCATGCACAAGAACACAAGAGTTTATCCTGGGGAAACCCTTCTCAACCAAGGGAGAAATCCAACAATCCTTTGCTATATTCTCAAGAGAATATTCCCCACACCATAGACCTTAGAACACAGAAAGGTGCTTACAAAACCTAGAAACTTGTGCCCAAGAGATGCGCACTTCAGTCGTACAAGTGTTGCTGAAATTGTGAGGTGACAAGTGAGTGAGTGTGATCCACAATAGGGATCCACTCTTATTTGTACGAATTTGACACAACAAAAGGTGTGTCTATTGTTACAATAGGCTCAACTTCTATAACTCAAAAATATAATTAATCTTTACACAATATTGACTATTTTTCACATGGTGGGGACGACTTGTACCCTTCAAAATATAATTAGGGTTACAACAAATATTACTCTTATACAATATAGAAATGATCTCTTTCATCCTCTACTGCTTAGCCACTAGGGACACGTCCACCTATGCTCACCCATAGGGATGTCACACTCAACAAATTAACTCAACTGAGTCCACATGAGTACCATTTCGAGAACCATCTCAAGCCGACTCAACTAAGTCCATATGAGTACAAGGAAGGAGCCCATCTCAAGCCGACTCAACTCATTCCAGAGGAGTACAAGGCATGAGACTACCTCAAGTCATCTCAACTTAGTCCAAAGGAGTAGACAAGAGACCACACGTCATCACAACTCAGTCCAGAGTCTAAGTTGTGACCTTTTGAAATGATAATCAACGAGAATTTTTTCACGTTTTAAGGAAACAATGTGTCAAAGGATGACCCATGTTCATTAGCATACTTGTTGGATTACTGAGAGGGGGGGTGAATCAATAATAGAGAAATTTAATCATTTTTAACCATATAATCCAAGTGTTATATCAATGAAGCATTATTATCCAATAATTGCAGAGTAAATAAGCAATGAACAAATGAACAAATATACACATACACAATACACCAATGTTTTACATGGAAACTCAAATCGGGAGAAAACCACAGAATGATTTTTCTTACATGTCTTGAAGAATTACATTCATTGTAAGCACCAAATTCCTTTGTTTTCTAGCTGCAACTGGAAGGAGGCTCCAACCCCCTAGTTTCTCAGGCTACAACCTAAGGGAAACTCCAACTCCCCAATTCTCTGGCTACAACCAAAAGGAGGCTATAACCCCCTATGTTCTCCAGCTACAACCGGAAGGTGGCTACAAACCCTGAAGTAGAAGTAGAATGATGGAACCATTGTCAACCTATCACTGTGAGATACACCACTGTAAAAATGTACCAATAAATCTGAACCATGCATCAACCTGTACCTCAACCTGTAATCAACTTGTACCATAAACAAGTGCATCAACCATGCACCAACCTGTACCAAATAACCTGCAATAAACCTGTACCATAAAAAAGTGCATCCAACCATGTACCAAGTATGTACCAATCATGTGTCAACTACTCATAAACTATGACTCATCAATATGTACCAACATAATCAACTATACACCTCATGTATGTGTCAACTCATCAACTACTTGTCTCAACCATGTACTCAACATGTATCTCAACTAAACGCCCTCATCAATTTCATCATCCAAATCTGATTTGTATCTCTGTAATAAACCTGGTGTATATTATCACATTCCTGCAAACCTTCCTTAACTTCAACAATAAGAGACTAGCATTTTCATCAAACTTTTCTTTAGTCTCACATGCCTAGTTTTGGATTAGTCAACAACCCTAACTTGAAGTAATCATAACTTTGTACCTGTAATGTATAAAGATACAAAAATGATACACAATGTTCTTCAATGTTTTTTTTATGCAATTCCTCCAGGTGTCACTACTTGGAACCTCTCAGAAAATGAGTTATAGAAAAAATAACATACCTTGCTGAATTTTGGCTTATTCTAGAGAGAGATCTTGTAGAGCGTGCCCTGCACAGAATATTTGTTGAATTGATATGAAACTATTACACAACATACTAAATACTGTACCCTAAGCAACACATTTTTTTTCACATAATTTAGATCTGTTATGAATAAATTATGAAGTTTTTACCCGAAACACATGTTTTTTACTAGTTTCAAGACTAACCACAAACCCTATTTTCCATGGAGTGTAACTCCAAAAATGCAATAACCCATAAGATGAATTTTTTAACACATATATTTGGATATCTTTTCTCAATGGAATACCAATTTCATAGTCTGAATCATTATATAAAAAAATTTATAGCAAAAATGGTGAGATGACCTGTAAATAACATACCTTAGAAAACACCATCAAAATAATTTATCCTTCCTTGCATTTCGGCCTTATTTTCTTCACCTTCCCTTAGAATTTCGGCTTAGATATCCTTGGTTACCTTAGACACCTATATATATTCAATATGATCAAGTGTGATTAAAATGAGAGAGCCTTGCCTCTTATTTATACTCTCCAAGTAGTTTCCTTAAAAACATCTTCTAGGTCACTTGACCCCACTTTCCTTATTTTAGGGTTAACCCACTTCTAATTTCTCCATTAAATTTATTATTGAAATAATTTATTTTGTATTGACTTTGAATTATAATACACTCATTACTTCACTTTATTATTTACATTTTAAAATCTCTTAAACCACTTTGACTACTTTGACCTTTTGGGGCTTCTAGATGACATATGAGGGTCCTCCAACTTCGCAAGGCCATAACTCTCAAACCGTGAGGAGTTATGTGATGTTCCACATACCACCAAAAATGGAATGACATGTACTATCCATATATAATAGTATTATCTGAAAATATATCATAACTCATAACGTTATCCATAAAAAAAACTTGGGTCCATTACCCAAACCTGGGGTCTCCAACTTCTCATGGCCATAACTCTCTAACTGTGAGGAGTTATGTGACGTTCCACATACCAATGGAAATGGAATGATAAGCACTATCCATATAGGATAGTTTACCTGAAAAATTCATTGTCCTTCATCTCATTATTCCACAATTAAGCATGAGTTCTCTTACTCCGCAAAGCGTCTTCCCGTGAGGGCTTTCACCATAAGGGGACCACTTTGGAGTTCATCCATATTTACTTCTTATCAACCATGACAAGACAATAATGAGTCATCTTTAAATCAAACAATATTGGGTCCATTACCCAAGTCTTTGTGTTGTGGGGCTTTCTTCAAGGGTTGACATCAATGGAAACCAACCTTAATCAACAATCTCTCCCTTTGGCATTGATGGAAACACTCTGATGCAATACTAAAATCATATCACTCATTCTCTCCCTAGAACCATGCCTCTGTCCTCTGTATCTGATAAATTTTCCTTTGTTCTCTGCATCTGATAAATCAACTCCCCTTGGAAGCATGCCTCTGTCATCTGCATCTGATGGATCTCTCCCCCTTTGTCATCAATGACAAATGTATCTTTCCATCCGGGGCTTCTCCCCCTGACTGAACTCTCCTCTTATGGTGTTTCCTTGTGTACATCTAAGACATATAAGATAAGCATTCAAAAATCATTCATTTTGGAGTAGAAATAATTCCAAGTCTTTGGTGAAGATATTCAAAGGCTTCTCGTGGAAGTGGTTTCGTAAAGATGTCTTCCACTTGTTCTTTTGTGCCCACATACTCAACTCTGATGTTCTTTTTCTGTAAACATGTTCCCATAGAAAGCGATACTTTATTGGAATGTGCTTCATCTTGGAGTGCATCATTGGGTTTTTTGAGATACTGATGACACTTGTATTATCACAATATATTGGAATGGGCTCATCATACTCAACTTGTATATCTGTCAAAGCTTGTTTCATCTAAAGAACCCATGTACAACATGTTGCTCCTGTAATATACTCTGCCTCGACTATAGATAGAGATATTGATGATTGTTTCTTGCTTAGCCATGATACCAAACACTCACCTAATAGAACACTGCTCCACTGGTGCTTCATCGATCATCAATACAACCTGCCCAATCTGCATCTGTGTAGATAATAAGTGATAGATATTTTCCTTTTGGATACTATAATCCAAACTCTTTTGTTCCTTTGAGATATCTGAAAATCCTCTTTACTGCTAAAACATGAGATTCCTTTGGTGTTGCTTGAAATCGTGCCACATGTCCAACTGCTTACATTACATCTGTTTTGGATGTTGTCACATATAGTAAGCTACCAATCATTGACCTGTATTGCCTCTGATATGTAGACTTCAAATCATCATCTTTGCTCAACTTACAATTGGTTTGCATGGGAGTGATAACTGGTTTGCAATCTTCCATTCCGAACTTCTTTAGCATTTTTTTGATATAATTGGCTTGTGAAATAAAAATGCATTGGTTGCTTCGACGTATCTGAAGTCCCAGAAAGAAGGATATTTCTCCAAGTAATGGCATTTCAAATTCATTCTGCATGTCTTTTGCAAATTTCTAGCTTAACCTGTCATCATCACTACTAAAAATAATATTATCAACATAAACTTCAATTAATAAAATATTACCTTGACTTACCTTGATGTAGAGGTTGTTGTCTGCACTTCCTTTTATGAACCCTACCTGCTGTAGATACTTATCCAGTCTAGAGTACCATGCTCTAAGAGCTTGTTTTAGACCATACAAGGCCTTCTTTAATTTACATACATAGTTTGTGTACTCTGACAACTGAAATCCTTCTGGTTGTTCAATGTAGACTTCTTCTTCAAGTTCCCCATTTAGAAAAGGTGATTTTATGTCCATCTGATATACTTTAACATTTTTGGAGCATGCATAAGCTAAAAGTAAACGGATTGCTTTCATTCTCGTAACTAGGGCAAATGTCTCTTCAAAGTCGATTCCTTCAATCTTTGCATATCCTTTACATACCAATCTAACTTTGTTCCTTGTAACCTATCCATCTTCATTCAATTTATTCCTGAAAACCTATTTTGTGCCGATCACATTCTTATTCTTTGGTCTTGGAACCAATTCCCAAGTGTCATTTTTCTCTATTTGATCCAATTCTTCATCCATGGCCTTATTCCAAAATTCATCCTTGTTGACTTCTTCAAAACAGTTTGGTTCAATTGTAGATAAGAGTGCTAGGTGTGTTTATTCTGGTGAACGGATTTTTCTTCTAGTCTCAACTCCTGCATCTTTGTTTCCAATAATTTGATCTGAAGGATGATTCTTCTGTACTCGTTTGCTAGGTGTCTTTGGATATACTTTTTGAACTTTCTCTCCTGCTTCTGTTGGATTCTCTTCATCTTCATCTTTCTCTTCTCCATCGAAAAATTGTTCCATTGATTTATTTTCTTCTTCCTTTGATTCTGGTCTACCTGTTTTTATCAATTGTTACATTGATGCTTTCCACAACTTTGTTCAATCTTGGATTTTAACACTTGTATGATTTCATTGTACTTGAGTAACCAATAAGTATTCCTTTGTCCACACGAGAGTCAAACTTTTCCATTCTGCCATCTTCTCTTTTAATGTAACATTTGCTTCCAAAAACTTTGAAGTGTTTCACATTCGCTGGTCTTCCTTTCCATAGCTCGTAGGGAGTTTTATCAATGTTGTTTCTGAGCATTACTCTGCTTTGAATGTGAATTGTTGTATGCACTGCCTATGTCCAAAATATATCTATCAATTTGAAATCCATTAGCATTGTTCGAGGCATTTCTTGTACTTTCATGTTCTTTCTTTCAACAACTCCATTTTGTTGAGGTGTCCTAGCAATGGAGAATTGTCTTTTTATTCCATGACTGCTACAATAGTCCATAAATTCCTTTGAAGTGAACTCTCCTCCATTATCAGATCTCAAACATTTGATTATTGAATCCATCTTATTTTCAACCATTTCCTTGTAGATCTTGAAGTTTTCAAAATATTTTGACTTGTTCTTGAAAAAAAAAACTGCGGTCATTCTTGTATAATCATCAAATAATAACATAAAGTATTTTTCACCTTTTAAGCCCTTTGTTGTAGTCGTTCCAACTAGATCAGTGTTCACAATTTCCAGTGGTCTTGTTGTTGAATATTCCTTTGATTTGAACCTGGTCTTTGTTTTCTTTCCTTGTTGACAATGCTTGCATATAGTGTTGGTTGGTTTCGTGATCTGGGGCATTTCTCCGACTTCTTCTCTTTTACTGACTTTGACAAGGTCATCAAAATGCATGTGACCCATTATTCTATGTCATAGCTAACTTTCATCTTCCTTTCCTAGAAAACAGTTTTCATTTCCAATTTCACTTAACACATATATGTTGTTTGAAGTTCTTGCAGCTGTACCGTCCAATTTCCCTGAACCTTCTTTTTTTATCTCACACTTTTCTGAATCGAAAGTAAGTTTATGACCTTGGTCACACATTTGACTCACACTTAGAAGATTATGTTTCATATCTTCTACTAGTATAACATTTTGTTCCTTTTCATTCTTGTTCCCAATTCAGACTATGTCTTCTCCAATGATTTTGGATGAATTATCATTTTCGAAGGAGACTGATCCATTTTTTTATTTTCGTAATGTAAGAAATTTGTCTTTATCACCTATCACGTGTTTTGAACATCCACTATCAACATACCAACTGTGTTTCTTCTGCTTAGCTTGTAGAGCGACTGTGCATTCTTCATTGTTACACTGATCTTTCTTTCTTATCCATGTCGTTTTCTGAGGTTCTTGTCTGTGACTGTTGTTATTCTATTAAGTTTCTTTAGGAGGGATTGTCATTCTGCAATCCTTGGCCATGTGTCCAAAATTGTTACATTTGTAATATTCCACTTCATTTCTCAAAGATTCAAACCTATTGTAACTTCTTCTTTGTGTGTCACTAGGTCTCCTTGAGTAATCCCTTTGTGTATAGCTCTCAAAATTGTTACTGTTCTTGTTGTTAGCTTTGCAATTCACAACTTTATGTCCAAAATTATTACATGCATAACATAAACCATAGTTTGATACCTGGGAGTTGAAGATATTCTGAAAGGTGGTGCTCTTATGAATCGTTTTTCTTCTTGAGGCCTATCTGTTTGTTGTTGATTCTGAAATCTGAATCTTCTTGGTGGAGGAGTGTCCCTGTAATCTTCCTTATATATCTTCCTATTCTCTTTGATTGTTTCTGCATAGTTCTTTGGATTTGTTTCTTGCTCTGTTGTTTTGGAACTTGATCCCTTTTCTGTCTGATTGTATCTGAGTCTGGACTTGTCAAGATGATATTTTTGACTGCTGCTAATGTCATCCAAAACTTTTGAGCTATTCGACATATTTTTCTTTTGAATATCACTTCTTAGTGTGACAACCTCTGCTTCCAAGTTTCCAATGATCTTGTCCTTTTCTTCTAGTTGTTCTTTGAGTTCTTTTTCAATTCTTTATCTTCTTCTATTTGAACCTTCAATTTTGTGATCATTTGTTCTAGTTTTCGAGTGTCCTTTTTCTTGTTTAGTTCTGCTTGTAGTTTCTTGTTTTTCTTCTTTTATCTTATGATAACTTCTATGGAACATATTAATTATTCTCGATAGTCAACTTTTGCCTCTTCAATTTCTTCTTTGACTTATTCACATTATTTTTCGGCTTCTTCATATTCTTCTTCAGAGTCTTCTTTGTTAGAGTCTTTTACTGCCATGAATAGAACTCTTCATGTCTCATTGTCACTGACTTCATCTTCATCTGATGATGATATGTCTTCTTTGGTGTATAAGTTTTTCTTAAAAACTTTCTTTGTAGTTCTTTTGCCTTTATATGTGTGTTTTCCTTTTGAGTAACCTTCATCATTTCTCTTTTTCTTATGAGGACATTTGTTAGCAAAATGACCAATACCATCACAATTAAAACAAATTAAAGGGAGCTTACCTCTATACCTACCATTGGTTCCCTTGTTCAGTCTTTTGACGAAGTTGGCCACTTCTTCATCATCTTCTGAGGCGTCATTGCTGCTACTATATTCTTCTTGTTCCTTTTTCTTTTGCTTTGATATTTTGGATGCCTTGAAGGCTGCTTTTTTTACATTTGGATTTTCCTGTTCAGTTCTCATTTCATATGCCATGAAGATTCCATGCAGTTCGTCCATGCTTATTGAGTCCATATCTGATCTTTCTTCTAGTGCTGATATCTTAGGGTTGAATCTCATAGGAATAGAGCTTAGTATCTTTTGAATAATTACAGATTCTTCAATTTCTTCTCCCAATCCTATGATTGCATTCACTATTTCATCGACTCGTAAGAAGTAGACTGCGATATCTTCATCTTCATTTTTAGTTGTTCGAACTGACCTCTGTAAGTTTGAAGCTTTGCTGCTTTGACTTTTGTATCTCCTTCATAAATATTTTGAAGCCTATCCCAAATCTCTTTAGCGGATTTACAGTGTGCAACTTTGGTGAATACAGTATCACTGAGACCATTCAAAAGTGAATTTGTGGATTTGTAATTATTCTCACCGAGTTTTACTGCTTTGTCATTTGTTGGTGGAACTGCTGGTGTTGTGTATCCATCTACAATTGATTGTCAAACTTGAAATCCCTGTGCCTGCATATATTTTCTCATCCTTATGCTCCAAAAAACATACTTTTGTCCATCAAAATGTGGTATTCCATTTTTATATGAGTTGGTACTCTCCATGATCTACTTTTCAGTGGCTAAACTGATTTCTGAAGGAACCTGCTCTGATACCAATTGTTGGATTACTGAGAGGGGGTGTGAATCAGTAATAGAGCAATTTAATCCTTTTAAACCATATAATCCAAGTGTTATATCAATGAAGCATTATCATCCAATAACTGAGAAAATAAACAATGAATAAATGAACAAACATACACATACACAGTACACCAGTGTTTTATGTGGAAACCCAAATCGGGAGAAAACCACATAATATTTTTTCTTATATGTCTTGAAGAATTACATTCATTGGAAGCACCAACTTCCTTTGTTTTCCAGCTGCAATTGGAAGGAGACTCCAACTCCCTAGTTTCTCAAGCTACAACTTGAGGGAAGCTCGGACTCCCCAATTCTTTGGCTACAACCAGAAGGAGGCTACAACCCCCTATGTTCTCCGGCTACAACCACCCGTCCTTGCACCATCCTGCCACCCTGACATAGAAGTAGAATGATGAAACCACTGTCAACCTGTCACTGTGAGATATACCGCTGTAAACCTGTACCAATAAATCTGAACCATGCATCAACTGACACCTCAACCTGTAATCAACTTGTACCATAAACAAGTCCATCAACCATGCACCAACTTGTACCAAATAACTTGTAATCAACCTGTACCATAAACAAGTGCATCCAACCATGTACCAAGTATGTACCAATCATGTGTCAACTACTCATCAACTATGACTCATCAATATGTACCAACATCATCAACTATACATCTCATGTATGTGCCAACTCATCAACTGCTTGTCTCAATCATGTACTCAACATGTACCTCAACCAAAAGCCCTCATCAATTTCATCATTCAAGTCTGATTTGTATCTCTTTAATAGACCTGATGTATATGATCACATTTCTACAAATCTTCCTTAACTTCAACAATAAGAGACTAGTATTTTCATCAAACTTTTCTTTAGTCTCGCATGCCTAGTTTTGGCTTAGTCAACAACCCTAACTTGAAGTAATCATAACTTTGTACATGTAATGTATAAAGATATAAAACTAATACAAAATTTTATTCAATGTGTTTTATGTAATTCCTCTAGGTGTCACTACTTGGAACCTCTCATAAAAGGAGTTATAGCAAAATTGACATACCATGTTGAATTCTGGATTATTCTAGAGAGAAACCTTGTAGAGCGTGCCCTGCATGGACTATTTGTTGAATTGATCTGAAAATGTTACAAAACATACTACAGACTATAACCTAACCAACACATTTGGTTTCACTGAATTTGGATCTGTTATGAAGAAATTATGATGTTTTTACCCGAAACACCTATTTTTGACTAGTTTCAGGACTAGCCACAAACCCTATTTTCCATAGAGTGTAACTCCAAAAATACAATGACCCATAAGATGAATTTTTTACCACAGATACTTGGATATGTTTTCTCAATGGAATAAAAATTTCACGGTCTGAATCATTATATAAAAAAGTTATAGTTAAAATGGTGAGATGATATGTAAATAACATACCTTAGAAAGCACCATCAAAAGAATTTATCCTTCCTTGCATTTTGGCATTCTTTTCTTCACCTTCCCTCAAAATTTCGGCTTAGATATCCTTGGTTACCTCAGGCACCTATAGATATTAAATATGCTCAAGTGTGATTAAAATGAGAGAGCCTTGCCTCTTATTTATACTCTCCAAGTAGCTTTCTTAAAAACATCTTCTAGGTCACTTGGCCCCACTTTCCTTATTTTAGGGTTAACCCACTTCTAATTTCTCCACTAAATTTATTATTGAAATAATTTATTTTGTATTCACTTTGAATTATAATACACTCATTACTTCACTTTATTCTTTACATTTTAAAATCTCTTAAACCACTTTGACTACTTTGACCTTTCGGGGCTTCTAGATGACATATGAGAATCCTCCAACTTCGTAAGGCCATAACTCTCAAACCGTGAGGAGTTATGTGACGTTCCACATACCACTAGAAATAAAATGACATGTACTATTCATATAGAATAATATTAACTGAAAATATATCATAACTCATAATGTTATCCATCAAACAAACTTTGGTCTATTACCCAATCCTGGGGTCTCCAACTTCTCATGGCCATAACTCTCTAACCGTGAGGAGTTATGCGATGTTCCACATACCACCGGAAATGGAATGACAAGCACTATCCATCTAGGATAGTTTACCTGACAAATTCATTTTCCTTCATCTCATTATTCCACACTTAAGTATGGGTTCTCTTACTCCACAAAGCGTCTTCCCATGAGGGCTTTCACCATAAGGGGACCACTTTGGAGTTCATCCATCTCTACTTCTTATCAACCATGACAAGAAAATAATGAGTCATCTTTACATCAAACAATAATGGATTCATTACTCAAACCTTTGTGCTGCGGGGCTTTCTTCAAGGGTTGACATTAATGACAACCAACGTTGGTGTCAAAGGCTGACCCATGTTCATTAGCATACCTGCCATGAACTAAAAAAACCTTAAGCCACGATAGAGGCACGATTTAGGGGACTATGATTATGTGATTGGATCGAAAAAAAGTTTCTCTCATTCATAAGTTTAAGTCTAAATAAGATCATCATATCTAAAGTATAGGCCCAAAATGACTTAAAACATTTATCATGGTAATAAGTGTAATGAGTCCAAAGGTTTTCAGTATGCTTATAAGAATTTTCTTAAATATGATCAAAGTTTGATGAAGGTGTGGATATAGTCGTATAAGTTGCGCTTGTAAGGATAATAACATAGTGGTGAAGATCAACCAATAACCCCAAACATTGGTTTTATATATCTTTGATTAATTTCAAGATTTAATAAATAAAACTTCATTATCATATCAATACTCGGGATAATCAACCAATTGTGGCCAAACTTTTCTAAAAAGAGAACAAAATGATGTGAATGAAAACTAAGTAAAGACACACTGGGTTTTGTAACTCTACCACGATGTAGATTAACACTGAAAATAACACTGTAATTTTCTTCTCCATTGAAAATTCTCTAGAACTTTTCTTCGTTAATTTGATGAGATATTTATAGTGTTTTGACATTAAACGATAATATGACCACTTTGGCATTAGGTATTCGAGAAGCCAATCTCATAAATCTGAATTTTCAGTTATTGCTCTTTTCTTTTTCGCAAATTTTGAATTAGAATGTATAATTTGAGAAAGTTTATAATAAGGGTGACTCTTATTGTAATACTTTTTTAATACAAATTTATAAATTTATTTGATGAAAGAGGAAAATTTTTTTTTAAAAAATTATATATCAATTTTATAAAAATCGTCACGTTATCCATGCCCATACCAACGCACAATCCACGGTATGGGCGTCACAATTATAAATGAATTATTAGTTTGAAGGAAATATTTAAGGTGACACTTGCACTTTCTTTGTCATGAATGAATGTCTTTGTTATGAATGAATTGTTAGTTTAAAGGAAATTTGTAAGGTGACGTTTGCATTTGTTTTTGTGTTTGTTTAATGTTGTATGAGCATTTTT
>ML810706.1:21384-33116 GCA_009831015.1 Picea engelmannii
AGAATACTATGTTAATTTTGGGAAGAAAAAATAAAAATAAAAAAATTAATATTATAATATAATTTGTAATTTTTATTTTATAAAGAATTTGATGTCTAATTTAACTATCATCTTAAAATTAAATTATTATTTATAAATAATATATTATAAATTATTTTGATATTTAACTTAATTTTAATCTTAAAATTAAATTATTATTTATAAATATATATTACAAATTACTATATCTTTTAATATCATTCCATTTCAAGTTAATAGTATTAAAGAAGATAATAAAACATAATATAATTCCACATTAATAATATTGAAAAAGATAATAAAATATAATATAATTCCACATACCAATATCATTCTACATTAATACTAATACTTATTGGAGAACATAACAAAATATAATATAATTCTACATTAATACAAATAAGTATTGTATTGAAGAATATAACAAAATATAATATAATGAAAAAAGAAGTTCAAAGAAATTATAATATATTAAAAAATATTTTGATATTTAACATTAGTATAAATACATATCAAGAAGATAACAAAATATAATATAATTCCACATTAATACAAATAATACAAATAAGTATTAAGAAGATAACAAAATATAATATAATGAAAAAAGAAGTTGATTTTTTTTTATAGATAATATATTAAAAAATATTTTGATATTTAACTTAAGTGTTTTTAAAATTAAATTATTATTTATAAATAATATATTACACATTATCTTTTGATATCATTCCACTGAAAAAGATCAAAATACAATATAATGCAAAAAAAAGTTAATTTTTTTTTTTTTTTTATGTACATGACATATGAATGAACCTGAAAAAGCATAAGATGAACGAACTTCAATGACTATGTGGAAAACTTTCATCGTATTTATCTGATCAACGTCTAATTAGGGAATGTTGACCATGTTTGCTTATGGGGACACTACAACATTGCAGATTCATTGTATAGGATAAGTTTCAACTTTCATGTTGTTTGGTGGAACTTTAACTTCATGTTTGATAATCCTAACTTTTACAAACGAGGTTTATGAAACATCATTTCCCTTTATCTGTAGAAAATAAAATTCTTCTTACATGAGATAATCTGCAAGAAAAGGGATGAGAAGGACCAAATATTTGCTATCTTTGTTTATTGGAAAGTGAGTCAGTGTAACATTTGTTTGTCAAGTATATTTTTACTCAAACTTCTGGTAAAGGATAAAAGGAGAGATTAATTTAAAAGTTGAATGGAATGGAAACTCTTTAAATGACTGCTATGTTCACTGGGTAAGAAAGGAACACTTTTTCATTACACTTCCGCCTCTTGTTTGTTGGTATATTTGGCTGGAACGTAACAAGAAATTGTTTGAATATGGAAACCCCTCAATTTTTGCACTTGTTTACAAAACATTAGGGAAAGTTGATAACATTTTTGACACTTAGAAAGAGGCCTTTCCTAGAACTAGATAAATCTTCATGGAATGTCAACAATTGGTTAGTTTGATGGAGCAATGCTCTCAAATGGTCATCAGAGTGGGGCAGGTGGAGTGATAAGGTTAAATGACAAAGTTGTTTATAAATGGACTTACAACTGGGGCCAGGTACTAACACTAGGGCATAACTACTAGGTGTTTGGGCTACACTTAACTTGACAGTTTGTTTAAATATTGATGTTCTTCAGGTTTTTGGAGATTCAAAAATAGTTATTGATTGGTTGAATAGCATAGGGAAGCTACAAGTAATTTTCTTAGTGGGATGGAAGGACAGAATTAAAGAGCTCATAAGAACCTTCAATAATATTGGTTTCTCTCATGTTTATAGAGAACAAAACAAGGAGGTAGACTTTTGCAAGAGGGAAAAATACCTTATAACCAATGGATAGAAGGAAATGAGAGTTCTCCTCTCTTTCTGAATCTTTATTAGCTTATACAATTTCTTATAGTGGTCTACATTTCCATAGAAAATGATGTCAGCATAAATTTTAGTCTTACATTATGTAATCTGCTAGTCGAGTAGTTAGTGAATGGGGATGTTCTCACAATTAGTTGCATATGAGCTAATTTGGTCACAAGTCTTTTTTCCTCGTAGATTTTGAGGATGTAAATTCTGGCTAAGTTTTTTTTTCCATGTGTACACTTATATATATATATAAAGATAAATTTTGTGTTGGAAAAAAACTTGAAAACATGATTTTCTAATATATTTTTTTAAATTGATATAATAATATCAAAGTTATGTTTTTAATTTTTTTTTTTATGTTTGGGTTGAAAGGAGCTCTACAATCTGGCATGGGAGAGATGTCCATGTAACATAACACATTAAAATAATAGTAAAACATCTACAAATTAATAAATTAATATTAAAATAATAAAAAACATTAAAATATATAAATAAAAAAACACATATAAACAACAAGTGGAATCATTTAGTCAATCTCCTTAATAATCAAAACACATATAAACAACAAGTCAATTAATCAATCTCTAGAGGTGCAAACCTTTAACCTTTCTTAAATTTTGCACTCTAAAAAATGTTTTCACCTCTAAAGATTGGATCCTTCTAGGAGCTTGATTTGGGTGGAGCTTGATAAATCCTGGGTTAAAATAGATTTATGTTGGTTTTAAAACTTCAATTTTTTTTTTTTTTTAAAGTCACAATTTTATTTAATAAAGATAAAATTGCATTCCTCAATTTACATAATATATTATAAATTATTTATTAAAATAACATATTTTTATCTTAAGAATTGTTTTGGAAGGGATTCAAACTTTAGTGGTGCTAAATAATCACAACCCACTTTACCAACCAATCAATTATGTTCTTTTAAGCACCAAGGGTTAGTTCAATTATTTGAACTATTCACCAAAGACATCTTGCCAATAAAGAGGCTATATTTCACATGTTCAAATTTGATTGAGTTCTTTCAGGTTATCCCATAAGTTTTTTTTTGGAAAAAAAACAACTATGCTTTTATTCTAGTGGGTTAGCTCAATTTGTTTGAACATGCTATTTCAAGGTGAAGATTGCTTTGAAGTTTTATGTTCTAATTTGGTTGAGAGGTCACCAATTACTATTGTGGTTGGTGGTTGAACTACTTTTAATTTGGATATTCTTGAAAAAAAGAAGTGATCCCACAAGGTTTTCCTTGAAAATAACAATATTTTTATTTAAGGACAATCAATAAGCAAACCCCAAATTTCTAAATAATATGTACATCATTTTGAGATATCTAATTAAAATTAAATTTCTATAAAAATAAAATAAAAGATAGAGTTTGTTACAATTTTGAGAGAAAAAAATTTATTATATATATATGTAAATGATAAATTCATTGATAGATATTGATAGGTTTTCAAACAATTAGGTTGAAGTTAAAGTCTTCGTACAAAAAATAAAGTTATGTTGGACATGAAATCTAGTTAGAGGGAAAATCAGGACTTCTTATTGATATTTTTTAAAATCTTGAAAAGTAATGTGCATATTTGGGAATTGATAGGGTGGATGGGAATCTAATTCATTTTATTTTTAATGTTTAATTTATGTAGATTACATATTTCCCTAAATTAAATGGAGCAAAAAATGGCATCATCATGTGGTGATATGCAAAATTAAAAATTAAAAGTTGTTAAGAAAGTAGTGGGTGACCTCAAGGTAATGATAAATTAGATTTCAAGAAAGTAGTTGATGACTGTAAAATAATGACAAATTAGATTTTAATGTGGAAAAATTATACAGTCATTGCTTTTTAAAAAAAATATTAATTTAATTAATTATGATTTAATACGTTTGCAATTCAATTTAATTAATTAATTATTACTTAATAAATTTGCATTTCATTTTTCCTTTAAATATAAAGGATTTGCTATATATTATGTTCTGGGACTTTTAGATAAATTCTTAACTATATGTAGTGAAAATAAACTATCTTAAATAAAATATAAATTAAATTAATCAATTTTTTTTTTTTGATGAGAACGTTTAGCGGTTTTATATTAAAGGTGGCATAGCCACTAATCGGTTACAATTGGCAGGGCTGCACTGAGCTGCTGCCCTCTTAAAGATGAGATACATTGCTGAAAATACCAAAATGACATAACCCCCCCAAACTCATTCAGAAACCTGAGACTAAACTTATTTAAAGCCTTGGCTTCTATACAAAATGCCAAGATGCTTGAAAAACCAGAGGACCCTACAGATTAAGGTGATACAGATCAAGAAGCTATCTACTTTTCGGAACCTTCCCCCCATTCAATGTTTAAATTGGACAATTTACTTTCAAGCTCATCGATTCTGTCCTCAAATTTCTCCTGGGGGATTTTCAGCTCTTGATGAAGCTTGTCTAGTTCCTCAGAGAAGCCGATTTTGACTGTGGTTAGATCCTGCTCCAACTGTTCCATTCTCCTTCCTGCTTCTGTGTCAAGGTTCTCCAGAAAGTCGAGTTGGAACTGGAGTGACTGCTTCAGTTTCTCCAGCGTGTCATCTAGCTGCTTCAAGCGCTCCTCTACTGATAGATTCCGGCTGGAACTCGCGGCCATCTTCTCTCCTCTTGCTCTTGTTCTCTTGAAAAAACTTCTTCTGCTCTTACCGTGCCTGAGAATGGTCTGCTCCTGGGCTGAGGGCGTGAGCGGATTTATGCTAATTCCTCCTTCTGTAATCATTATTCCAGTGGTGCAAGCCCCGAGAGGTATGGGGAAGAGATCGCGACCTACTCTTTGCATGTGGGTTGGTCTCCTGGTCTCCCTCTGCCCGATTCTCTCAGTCGCGTGTACCATCACTGGATTCTGGCGCTGTCTTTTCTTGTCCCCTCCTTGCAACTTGCTTGGGATACTTGCTGAGCGTGAGTTCATGTCAAGGTAGATCCACCATTGAGTGTTGATCATTGACAACTGTTTGTCCTTGGGCCAACGCAGCTCCCCTATTTGCCTCTTCGTCCGCAGCTTGGTTCAGCTCTCTTAAAACATGAAAAACTTGGAATGAGTCGAATCCCCTGAGGAGCAAACGAATTCTGGCCAACAAGTTATTAAGTTTTGCACTTTGGGTTTCTTTAGAGAGGGCTATAGCTCGGATTACAAGACGAGAGTCCCCGATGATAACCAAGTTCCAGATTCCATTCATGGATGATTTTAGGGGCTAAATTTTGCTCATGGGCTAATTTTCCATGGTTTTTCCAAAAACGAGATTTGTTATTTTAAAAATGATTTGCCCAAATTCTATAGGATAAAATTATTTTACCTTAAAAATCGCCAAAATGTTATAAAAACTATATAAAATCCTTAGAAATTTGAATATTTTTACAAAAATATTGCCAAACATTTATAGTTGGCATATGAAGGATCAGTAAGATTCGCCAAGGTTTCTACATTTTAAAATAAAATTCCATCCTTAAAATCATCCCTGATTCCATTGCTTTGAGAGTGGCAAAAACCTTGCCAGAGTGCCATTACTTCTGCATGGTTGTTGGAAGAAATGCCCAGACTAAACGCATAGCGCACCATAACTTCTGCATTTGGCTTTTCTATTATACCTCCTCCACCTGCTTGACCTGGATTTCCCTTTGAGGCTCCGTCAAAAGATAGAATATAGCATTCCCTTTCTCTTTTCCAATTGTCGAATTTGCCTTTTTCCTTCCTGATTTTCCACTGTTCTTGGGATGTGGCGATGGCATTGCCCCCAATTTTCTTTTGAATTTGAAATTGGTCACTCTAGAGCTCTTCTTGCTCTTCCATCTCCCTACTATAGGTAGCTAGCCTATGGGTGCTCGCCCATTCGCCAAAAAGAGACCTGATCCTTGCGCTTACTATGGGGGCCCTCCTTTCATTTTCTCGAAAAATTCTGCTATTTCTCTCCAACCAAAGTCCCCAGAGGATGAATCTTGGGATTGCTTGCCAAAGCCATGAGGTAGCACTTTGCTTCTTTTGGTGGAACAGGAAAAGATTGGGCCAGTCAAGGAGGAGGGAGAGGATATCTTGGGGGAGGGGAAGGTCTGTTTGCAAACCAACAGCCAGCTTCCAAACTTCTCTTGAAAAGTTACAGTTTAAGAGAAGGTGATTAGAGGTTTCCTCAGCTTGCTGACACAGGGGGCACCTGAAGGGGCCTTCCCAGCCTTTCTTTTGGAGGTTTTCCCCTGTCTGAATGCTGTTGTGACTTAGAGTCCAAAGAAACAGGTCTATCTTGGGTATGGTTTTTAAGCTCCATATGGATTTCCATAAAGCTAGGTTGGTTGGGACATGAGGGAAGTTTTGAAAGGCAGAATATCCCAATGAGGTGGAATAAGGTTTAGCATTTCTTCCCCAACCTCTTTCGTCTTTCCCTCTTTTCCTTAGTGGGGATTTCCCCTGCAGGCTGAATTTTAGGGAATCCCAGTCAGATTCTAAGTCCAGGGGTAGATTGCTCACTGCCCAGCCTTGCCACGGTTTGTGCCTTCCTTTCCCCCAGGCAGAGATGTTGAAGAGTGTCCTCAAATTTTGCCCATCCATCCAGGCTTTCAGACATTGAAGATTTTGATTCAATTCCAGAGGTGGGTCACTGAGTATGGAGTCTTCCCAGATTTTAATTTGTTTCCCATTTCCCAGCACCCAGGTCAGGTGGGGAGTGAAGTGATCGATGACTTTTCGACAGAGAATGAAGATTGGGGACCCCGTGGGTTCACTAGAGGGGTTTTCCACGCATCTTCTCCTTGAGCCTCTGAAATATTTCTTCCATAGGGCTTCCTTGCACCACGCTGTTTTGCCGCTGACTATGTGCCATAACAGTTTTGCCCCTAGAGCAAGGTTCTATACTTTAGCGTTTTTGAGGTGAGCCCTCCGTCCAGAAGAGGCTTCGAGACTTTATCCCAGTTTATAAGATGGGGTCTCTTGCTTGTCTTCTTGCCCCCTTCCCATAAGAAACGTCTTTGAAAATCTTCCATTTGTTTGATTGTGGTGCCAGGGGCTAGCAGGAGTGAATTTTGATAAATGGGCACACTTGCCAGGACGGATTTGATGAGTACTATCCTCCCTGCTAAACTTAGCCAATTTGCGCCCCAAGAGGAAATTCTTTTCTTTAGTTTGTCTAGTAGGTGGTTGCAGTTGGAAGTCCTTGGGTTCGTCTTGGAGATAGGAATTCCCAAGTAGGTGAAAGTTTCCCAATTTGTATGCCCTTCCATGCCCAAAATTTTGGATATTTCCCTCATCTCATTGGGTGTAATATTCCAGCTGTAAATTTTACTTTTTTTCTGGCTTATCTCGCTTCCTGATACTGCAGCATATGCGTCCAACTCCTCTTTGTATCTTTTTGATACTAGGCGGCTTGCCCCTCCCAGAAGCAATGTATCATCCGTGAATTGCGCGTGATTGATTTCTTTCACGCCTTGGGCTATCTTTAATCCTTTGAGGTTGCTGCAGATTCTGGCATTCTCCAATTGGTAGCTTAGGACTGAGGCTTGAATTGCGTAAAGCAAGGGCGACAGAGGATAGCCCTGACGTAAACCTCTGGATGCCTTGAAAAAACTAGTCACTCTTCCATTTACCATGGGGGATATCCATGGCGATCCTATACAAGCTCTTATCCAACTCACAAAGGATTCGTCAAATCTGAATTTCTTCATTACTTCAAAAAGGAAATTATGATTGACTCTGTCAAAAGCATTTGCAAGGTCGAGTTTAATAATCATACCTTTATCCTTCCTGCATAGGCTTGAATGGAGAGCTTCTTGAACTAGGATTATGTTATCTGCTATTTTCCTTCCCTTTATGAATCCTCCTTGGTTCTCCGGTACTATGAGCGGGAGGACGTTCTTCAGCCTGTTTGCAATTACCTTAGTTAGAATTTTATAGCTCGTGTTACAGAGGGATATCGGTCTGAAGCGGCTGAAGTTGAGCGCTCCCTTCTCTTTGGGGATAAGATCCAGGAAGGTTGAGTTTGTGCCTCCTCCCAGCTTGCTGCTTGCCTGTGATTTCTTTATCATTTTGGTGAGGTCTGACTTTATGATTTCCCAACATTGCTGGAAGAATCTTGCTTTAAAACCATCTGGACCAGGAGCTTTGTCCTGGTGCATTTGGTCAAGTGCCTCTTTTATTTCTTGCTCTGAGACTTCCTCCAGAAGTTTGCGATTGATATCATCTTTTATTAGCATTGGTACAACTGATAAAGGGTATGTTTGAGGAGTTATGCTTGCCCTTCCATTTTCTGTGTAGAGAATTTTGAAGGTCTCGATGGATGCCTTTCTGATGTCCTCCGGTTTAGAAATTGTAGTGTTTTGGACTTGGATTTCTGTCACAGCCTTGAAGAGCTTCCTTGCTTCCGCTTGTTTGTGGAAATAACTCATATTTCTGCCCCCCTTCCTTCAGCCAGAGGCTTCGAGACTTCTGTCTCCAGTAACTTTCCTCATCTCTGCAAGATTTGTGCCATTGGTTTTGAAGTTGCTCCTCCTTGAGAATGTCCTGCTGTGTGATCTCCTTATTTTCCAGGGCGAGATGGTGGTTTTCTAGCTGCCTTTGAGCTTCTAGGCGATGGGCGATTGGGTCGAATTGTTTTTTTTCCCAACCTTTTAGCTCAGCCTTGAGCTGTCACAGCTTTTCTTCCCAGACATAAAACACAGATCCCTTAACTTTGCTGGTCCATACCTTAGAGACTCTGCTCTGAAAATCTTTATCCTGTATCCATGCAGGGTTGAATCTGAAGGGAATGGGCCCTTGGCCTTGCTCTTTCCTAAGCTCCAGGCTGATTGGCTTATGATCAGAGGTACTGTGAGGTAGAATTTCTGAGGAGGTTGTGAGTCCTAGCGTCAGAAATGAACTCTGTACGAGAAATCTGTCCAAGCGGGTTGCTATGTGTCCTGGGCCTACCCTTTTGTTGGTCCAGGTATAGCGCCCTCTTAAGGGTTTGATGTCCATTAAGTCCCATGCTGAGATCAGGTCCTCCACCCACTCTCTGGCTGGGTCCCTTACTATGGACCCCCCCGTTTTTCTTCTTTTGCTAGGGTTACATTTAAATCCCCCCCTAAGATAATATTTTCCAGCTCATTATCTAAAAGGTAGTCTTGAATGGATTGCCAGCAAATTCTTTTCTCTTCAATGTGCTGTGGGACATAAATATTAAAGAGACTTACCGTTTGTCCTGATTCCTTGTGAAGCAGTTGAGTGAATATCCAATGCATGCGAAGGTCGGAGCGGATTAGTTCTAATTTGGAGACATTCCACAGCGTGCAGAGCCCTCCTAAAGCGCCCCTAGCACTGTCAGCTAAACCCTGGCTGCTTCTCCATACGTTTTTTAAGACTTTTAATGAGTCCCGCTGACTCATTTTGGTTTCCTGGATGAGTAGGATGTCCGTTCTTGTTGTTTTGATTAAATCCCTAAGAGCTTCTGCCTTCTTCTTGCTGCCGAGACCCCTACAGTTCCAGGATGTGAACTTCATTGATTATTTTGTGGGGGAGAGTGGCCTCCTTGGGAGGCCTTTGCCTGCTTCCTTGTTTGCCTTACTTTGATTATTTTCTTGATGGTTGGCTGAGCTCCTTTGAGAACGTTCTTGTACGTTTCCCATTCCCTTTCCGCCTTTTTGGACTTCCTCCCTTTGCCAGGTCGCTTTGGAGTGTCCCAAGCTTCACTTGTCCCCTCTGTTTCACTCCCTGACGAGATCTCTCCCTCTTCATTGCCTTGATCCGCTCCATTCCTTGGGGGGGGGGGATCTCTCCTTCCTCGGTGCCTTGAATCCCCCCATTATCCGCACCTTCTGTTGCTTTTGAGGTTCCTCCGGTTTCCTGGTTTTGGGCGCCTCTTCCTTCTTCACCTTGGCCGGTGTTGCTTGGGGCTCCTGCTTCACCTTCATTTTCCAACTCTTTGAAACTGTTTGTCGTGTCTTGGTTCCCTGGATTGCTTTGAGCCGACGTTGGGTTGTCTCTTCATGGGCCATTGGGCTTCGCTCTTCCTTTCCGGGGTTGCTGCCAACCCTCCTCCCCTTCTTTCTCTTGCGGGGTTTTGGGGTAGTTCCTCTGGAAATGACCGTATTCATGACATCCTCTGCATTTAAACGGTAGCTGTTCATAGTCCAGTTTTTGTAGGTGGTGACACTCCCCCACCTTCAGTTTTACCGCTTCCGGCAACCCTACTTCCAAGTCAACTTCTACACAGATTCTGGCACAAGAATATTGGTCTTTTGGGTCGGCTTTGTCAATGTAATGGCCGAGCCCGTTCCCGATCGCTTGCAGCGACGAGGAGTTCCAGCAGTGGATTGGGAGGTTTGGGAGTCTGACCCAGACCGGAACGTCTTTTGGTACTTCCGAGGCTGGATCAAAGTTTGGAGTCCAACGATTCAGATAAAGTCTCTGTGCACCAATGAAGTATGGCCCGTTCCTGAAGATTAAGTCCCGGTCCTCCTGGGAGATGAACTCGAAGATGAAATATCCCCTTCCAACGGCGTAGCAGGTCACACTGTTTTTTATTAATGGCCTCCAGTTTCTTTGAATCCAGTTATCTGTCATCTTGGTTGAAGGCCAAAGCCCCATGAACTGACCTACCAGACCTCACTTTGATAAGGAGATTGCTACTTTCATTGGTTGTTCTGGTGGGAGATTGATTTCTGGTACATCCTCCAGTCTTCTTACAAAGCTTGATGGTTCACCTTGGGTCGCCTTCTTCGTGCAAGCCGTGACTAGTTTGCTGAAGGACGCAGAGGGGGAGGGAGGGGGCGACGGCTCCCCTCCATCCTGGCTCGACATGGTAGCGGCCCAAACCCTATCTCAGCACGAACCCTATCTCAACTTTTCCTCCGCGTGTTTTAATCCTAAATTAATCAATTTTTATTAATAAAAAATATATAATAAAAATAAATTGATATGAATAAACACTTTGAAAAATATTCATTATAAAAAAATAAAAATTAAACTACAAATTATTACAAATCATTTATTATAATGATTTTGTAATATCTCATCTTCATAAGAATATTAATTTAATTTTTTTTAAATAACAAACTTTTATAAACATAAATTTGACAGCCCAAGAAACAAAATTGATTATGATGGAAACAAAACTATCTTAAAGGAGGGAATGCTTTTAAGCCAAACTGTTATCGTACATGAGGACAATGAAAATGAAGATTAGTTTTGAAAGAAACCAAATTAAAATCGTAATCATAAATATCAAAATTTATTGTAAAACATATTCTAGACCAAGACCAACAATATCTAATTAGACCAAGACCAACAACACCATGTAGATATGTGATTAAGTCCAATGTAATTATAATTATTTTATTATGTAAACATAATATAAAACATATAATTTCAAAACCAATAAAATAAAATATGATTATATGTTTTGAGTCGTAAAAGCAATAATGCTAATAGCCATAATAAGCAATAAACATAATATAAAACATATAATTTCAAAATAATTGCGAGTTCAAAACCAATAAGATATGATTATATGTTTTGAGTCATAATAACAAAATAATTGCGAGTTCAAAACCAATAAGATATGATTATATGTTTTGAGTCATAATAAGCAGCAATGCTAATAGCCATAATAAGCAATGCTAACAGCTGAAGCCTATATCATATCAAAATATGATATGCATTTAACAAGTTTATTATAAAGGCTAAATATATTTAGGAAGAAAATATCCAAACTATGAAACATTATTAAGTGTGGTT
Source organism: Picea engelmannii (assembly GCA_009831015.1). NCBI lineage: Eukaryota > Viridiplantae > Streptophyta > Pinopsida > Pinales > Pinaceae > Picea > Picea engelmannii. The sequence goes on from ML810706.1 coordinate 33,011, forward strand.
GGGATAAAATGAATCTAGGTGTACCATAATTTTGGATAAGTTTAAATGGATCAAATCCTTTGTGGTATAATTTTCTTATCATTTAAGTCGGTTGTAGTTTTTCTAA
>ML810706.1:33275-88596 GCA_009831015.1 Picea engelmannii
TATTTTCAATATATTAATATTGTTTTTTAAATATCATATTCATAATACTTTTATTCATGTGTAAATTTGGTACTCTTTTTTATATATACATATCAAATTTTTATAAATATTTTTATTTTTGTTTTTATGGATATTTAATTAACATGTAGTATTAATATTATCCTTTAGGGTGTAGAACACTTCTATTTGTTGAATTTTTAATAGGCTAGGTTAAGCATGAAGTTCATTCCATTTTAGCATTTAATCATAACCATAAATGTTGCAACAACCAAGATTATAAGAAGAAACACCATGCACAAAAACACAAGAAGTATCTTGGGAAACCCTTCTCAACAAGGGAAGAAAACCCTGTTGGCATGCTTACAGGCAGATGTGCTTGTCATTGATGGCAAGATCAGAGTATGTAGCGAAGGAAAAACAGGGACAACGCAAGCTTAGAAGATATAGTGCAGAAGTGCACGAAGAGTGCAAGAGTGTGCACGTTTATTTGATGGCTAACAGACAGGCAAGGAAGATCAACAGCGCAGGGATAACTAAATGGAAAGATTAGAAAATAACTCCATTTCGAAGTTTCGGATATCGAGAGATTGAAAAGTCAAGAGCTGAGACTCTTCAACACAGGAGTCTCGGAGTTGCGAAATCCGGAATCCCGAAATCCCGAAATAGGCACATAAACGAAGAGTTTCGCAGATCGGGAAATAACTCCATTTCGGAGTTTCGGATACCGGGAGATTGAGAAGTCAAGAGCTGAGACTCTTCAACACAGGAGTCATGGAGTTGCGAAATCCAGAATCCCGAAATCCCGAAATAGGCACATAAACAAAGAGTTTCGCAGATCGGGAAACAACTCCATTTCGGAGTTTCGGATACCGGGAGTTAGAAGAGTCAAGACTCTTCATCATCGGGAGTCCCAGAATCGCGAAATGAGAAACGTCGAAATCCCAGAAGAAGGAGGACAGTTTCAGATACCAGGAGTGGGAAGAGTCAAGACTCTTCATCATCAGGAGTCCTAGAATCGCGAAATGCAAAATGCTGAAATCCCAGAAGGAGGACAGTTTCAGATAACGAGAGTTGGAAGAGTCAAGACTCTTCATCATCAAGAGTCCTGGAATCGCGAAATGAGAAATGCTAAAATCTCGGAAGAAGGAGGACAGTTTCAAATACCAGAAGTTGGAAGAGTCAAGACTCTTCATCATCAGGAGTCCCGGAATCACGAAATGTGAAACGCCGAAATCTCGGAAGAAGGAGGATAATTTCAAATATCAGGAGATGGAAATGTCAAGGAATCTTCATCACAGGAGTCATGAAGTCGCAAAACCTGAAGTCACAAAATTTCAAAGACTCCATACTGGAGGTTTGGATACTAGAAGTTGAAATGTCAAAACACTTCACCACAGGAGTGCCGAAATGCCGAAGTGTCGAAACGCCAAAATTGCGAAACATAATTTTTGAATAAGGCTGTGGTCACAGTCGATGGTCACATCATCGAAGAGCTGTAGAGAAGAGTACATCCAGCTAAGCTCCTTTTTCAGAGTTTTGGGGACCGCGACATGGAGCGTCAAGAAACTTTACCACAGGAATGCCAAATTTTCAAAATGCAGAAATGTGAAATAAACGCAAGATCCCACAGATCCAATCCAATGGTGCAGTTTATTCAAGAATATGATTGAAGGGCTACTGTTGCTCTTCACAGTTAATTGTTCAGTGGCGATTCAGTTTCTGAAGCACTCTTTGGAGGTTCACAGTGTAACTGCTAGAAACCACTGATGGTTTCTACTAGAGGACTCGAAGAGACTTCTGTGTGATTGTTAGAGGAACTGAAGAGTCACAAGGAATCTGCCAGTAGAATGAAGACTGTTCGTGGAGGCAATTGACAGATGGTTGAGCGTTGAAGTCTGTAACTACAACAGAAAGGATGAGCTTGACTATGACAAAGAAGACAAAGAGTCTCATCTGTTGAGGAGGCTAAGGAATCTCAGCATAACACGAAGTGATGATGAACACATGGGCTTAACAGCCAGATAAGCTAAAGAGTTGCAATGATGAACAGGCAGAACACTCGACATGAAGAGCATGCAGAATCATTGCGTACATAAGATGCAAAAGGTGCATAGAGACTATAATAAGGCCGAAGAAAGAAGAGATGGGTGCTGTTGTTGTGGGGGATTCAGGAGAGTAGAAGAAGAAGCGTACAACAACTGAAATATAGAGCAGAGGAATGGTGGATGAAATTGAGATGGAACATAGTGCATAACGTGAGAAGAACATAAAGCGTAGAGGAGTGTGCAGAAGACACTGATGCAGATAGAGCAACACAGTGTAGCAGAACAATGATAAGTCTGGTAAGTCAATGATCAATATTGTATCACTGTGATAAGTTTCATTAGCAAAATTTATATGTTAGGGTGGAAGGGAGGTGCTAGGGAGGACTGTTGTCCTCGGAGGTTCAATTGGGTTCTTGAACATAGGGATTTGTAGCTTCCATCTGGTTTCAGCCAGAGAAACTAGGGTTGCAGAGAGGTTCTAGGGAGAACTGTTTTCCTCAGAGGTTCAAGTAGGTGCTTGAACACAGGGAGTTGTAGCTTCCATCTGGCTGTAGACGGAGAAACCAGGGTGCTAGGGAGGAGCAAGGGAGGACTGTTGTTCTTTGTTTTACAGGTGGGTGCCTGTATGATTGGAAGTTGGTGCTTCCATCCAGTTGATGTTGGAAAAACCAGAATGTTGGTGCTTCCTTCTAGTTGGTGCTAGAGAATCTAGAGAGTGGGTGCTCTCAGAAAGTAGCAGCTTACAAAATAGAGGTTGCAACCTCATTATGAGTTGGTTCTCAAGTGCATGATAATGTAAAGAATGTAAATATTACTTATCATATAAAGAAAAAGAGGTTTTTACCCTGTATGGGTTTCCTCAAGAAAATTTGTCTCTGTGTATCTCATATGTGTGACTGATGCTGAATGTGCTATTGCTTATTGCCCTGCATTATTGTGATTGTCATTAAGTGCTTTGTAAAGAGTTTAAAATAAGTATAATTGTTTAAGCTCGGTAACAACTGATTCAACCCCCCCCCCTCTCAGTTGTCTAACAAACCCAGCCAAATCCTTTGCTATATTCCTCAAGAGAAAGACCTTCACCACCAAGATAAACCCTAGCACACAAGAGGGTTCTCAAACTCTAGAAATCTAGCGCCCAAGAGAGGTGTGCACCTTTCCCAAAGAAGTGTACTTGCTGAAATTTCCAAACTCACATGAAAGATATATTTCCTCAATGGGGAATTTACCTTTACTTATACTAACCTAAACCTGTCAACAAAAGTGTCTATTGGCACAACAAGGCCGAACTCACTTAGCTTATAATATAATTAATATTAACCATTTTAATTATCTTTTACATTAATTACCAGTCACATTAAGGTAGAGGTGAATTGTACCCTTTACATTACAATTAGGGTTACAGGAAGGTTTGACTCTTGTATAATATAGCAAAAGATCCGATACACCCACTAGTGCTCATCCACTAAGGGCACAACCATAGGGATGTCCATATCTCTGGCTCACTACATTACACAAGAGAACCAGATCTTCACACGTTCACTTGTGCTCGTCCACAGGCACGTCCACTCTACAGATATTGTTTCCCACTGCCTCACATAGGAGAATCATCTAGAGTTTTATCGTCAACTCTGTTTCTCAAAGGAGGCTAATACATCATCTTCATTTCTATTCACATGACGATGCACCCAAGACTTTGGGATTTCATAGGTTCACCTTGTACTGAGCCACATGCACGTTTAACTCAAAATATCGCCTTTCCCACTAGATAATCATCTAGAGTTCTTCTCAACTCTCTGAATAAAGGAGGTCAACTATACGTTCCATCTCTGTCTCAGGAAGGAACCACGTACCCTTATTAGGGGCTTTCTCAAAGGTTTGTAAGTTGAGAGAAAGACTCACATAGCTGCAATGATCCACATCTCACAGGTTTGTAAGCTAGAGAATGTCTCACATAGCTGCAATCATCAACACTCCCTCTCAACTAGGGAGGCATTCTTCATCATGCCAAGTCTCACACATATGTACTCTGAATTTTGTCTTGGTTGTTTTCATCAATACTCTCTCTCAACTTGGAAGGCATTCTTCATCAAGTTAGTTTGGTGAAGATGTTTGCAATCTGCTAATGTGTAGGAAGGTACTATATGTGTACGATTTTCTTCTGCATCATATCTCTGATATAAGGATATTTCGTCTCATCGTGTTTCGATCCATCATGAACCAAATGATTCTTAAGGATATTTACACATAGTTCTTGGTTATCATCATAGGATCTATCTCATGGTCAAGTAGATCTGTCAGAATCTTGTGAAGCCACATTGCTTCAATCACTTGATGCTATATACTCTGCCTCTGTGATACTCAAGGCCACATAGTTTTGTTTCTTGTTGCATTAGGAAACCATGACAAACTTCACGGTAGAACATAAAATGGATGTGATCTTCCAGTCCACTATACTTTCTGCTCAATTTGAATCGACATATCTTGCAAACTCAAGTTCACATTGGAGGCATATCTCATGCCATATCCAACTATGCCTTGTATATATCTTAATACATGTTTTGTTGTTGTCTAGTGATTCTATCTTGGTTGACTCATGACATAACAAAGAACATTCATCGCATGGCATCAATAAAGTCTCATGTTAACCAGATACATTAGTGATCCATTCAATTGTGGATCAATCTTGTCCAAATCTTCTTCTTTATCATGGTGGATTTTTTATTCTATCATACTAAACTTCTTTAATATTTTCACTTGATATTTTCCTTGACTCAGGAAAAATTTCATTGGTCCTCTGTCATACTTCTTGTCCCAAGAAGTAGTGCATCACACCATATCCTTCATTTTGAATTCAGAAGTCAAGGATTACTTGTATCCAAGGCTTTCTCAAAAAGTCATCAGGATCAAGATCGCGTCAATAATATTGTAATGATATAGGTTTGGATCAACAACACTCTTGCTGAAATCCAAACTCATTTCCAACTCATGGATGATAGTATAGATGGAAGTGTATCAGGTTCACTGGATCAAGTGTCTCATCATAGACAACTCCCTCTGTTTGTGAGAAACCTCTGGATAGTATGTTTCTCTGCCTCTTGCAGAGTGAGTCTAGGTAGACTTATTATGCCTTACTGAAATATCTCTGAACATATCAACTGAAGAAACTGGATCAACTATAATAATGTTTGTCTCCTTCTAAACTGCTGAAGGGGAAGAAGATACTTGTCTCACTGTCAATCTCCTTATGATATTCTTTGGGTTTGTTTGAATGATTATGTCTTCTTTAAGGAAAAAATATCTGATTGTCTCGTATAATAATCAATCAAATATGGTTTGGACTCCTGTACCATGGATAATGGTCCAAGTCTTTGATGGCTCCCATACTAGGGATTTATTTAAAAATGCAATCAACTGTAAAAATTGAAATAAATTGATTTACCTAATTTGTAGTCATGCTTTAGTTTTATAGGAAGTAATTTTCCTTTCTATTTTATTCATTCTTTTGAGATGGGTCTGGATCAATGTCAGCAGTGGAAGCATATTGTCTTCCCTTCTTCCTGGTTGGATAGTTTCTTGCATAATGTCCATAACTGTCACATCTGAAGCACTTAATTTATGAAACATCTCTTTTTTGATAACCTGGATTTGATGAAGACTTGTCACCTTTAAATGTTTACCTAAAATTTATTTTGAATTTTACTCCCTTCTTTGTATGAAGTGAAAGAGCATGATTTTCTTCTGAGGAATCTTCCACTCCTCTATTTCTAAGACTAAGTTCTTCTTGAGTAAAATCTGTCCATAGACAATCAAAGGTTGGTAGAGATTCTCTTCCATTGATACTATGAATGAAAGGCTCCCACGATTTTGGAAGATTCTGGAGAGTGGTTAAGACATGTTCTCTATCAAACATGATTTCCCCAATGGTCTCTAGTTGTTCTTTAATCTCTGATAACTTCATAAAGAAGATGGCAACTATGTCACCCTTTGTCATCTTGGTACTTTGAATTTGGATATTTAAGGTAAGATCTCTGAGGGTGTTGTCACTTTCAAACATTCCTTTTGAAGCTTCATACATATCATAGGTTCTCTTCAGAATAGAAATACGAGGCAAGAGGTGATCTCTTACTGAGTATATGTTTAACTTTCTTTCTTTGACATCTTCTTCCTTTCTTATCTTCTTCTCTATATCTGTAGCTATGGTTGGTAGGGTTTTAGTTTCCACATCCAAGAGGTCATATTCTTCAAGAGTGACTTTAAGCCTTGATTTACAGGAGTTGAAGTTGCTTGCTCCATCAATTCTATCTTCTACTAAGGCTATGTTCTTCATTTGATTGGTTTCTTCAAACTCTCGCCAACTGGATTTTGAAAACCTAATGATTTGGTTGAATTATAAACCTTGGATTATATTGGACTTGTGACTACCAACAATCAATTTGATAGTTTCATAGAGATGCTTGTTGATTCAGGAGAACATTTCTTCAGAAATCTAGAATTAATATTCTATAGGAAATTTCAGCACCCTGGAAACCCTAGGGCCAAAAATCAAAATATCTCTGAATTTCATTTTGAGAGCTTTTGGATATGCCCTGGAAGATGTCATACTCTTATATGCCAAAAGTATCCCCAACATCCAAGTATTAAAGGCTGAATCACCACTGAAAGGAAGGTCGTACAAAATTTTCTGGAAACCCTAGAAGGGTCGTACGATTCTGCAAAAAGGTGAGCTGAGACTTGGTGGATGCTTATGAAATGGGTTCTTTCAAGACCTATTCTCCGATACCATGTTGAATTTTTAATAGTCTAGGTTAATCATGAATTTCATTCCATTTTAGCATTTAACCATAACCATAAATGTTGTGGCAACCAAGATCACAAGAAGAAGCACCATGCACAAGAACACAAGAAGTATCCTAGGAAACACTTCTCAACAAGGGAAGAAAACCCAACCAAATCATTTTTAATATTCCTCAAGAGAAATACCTTCACCACCAAGATAAAACCTAGCACACAAGATGGTTCTCAAACCCTAGAACTCTAGTGCCAAAGAGAGGTGTGCACTTTTCCCAAAGAAGTGTACTTGCTAAAATTTCCAAACTCACATGAAAGATATATTTCCTCAATGGGGAATTTAACTATACTTGTACTAACGTAAACCTGTCAACATAAGTGTCTATTGTCACAACATGGCCGACCTATCTTAGATTATAATATAATTAATATTAACCATAATGATTATCTTTTACATTAATTACCAGTCACATTAAGGTATGGCCGACCTATACCCTTTACATTACAATTAGGGTTACAAGCATGTCTCATTCTTGTATAATATATAAAATGATCTGATACACCCACTAGTGCTCATCCACTAGGAGCACATCCATAGGGATGTCCATATCTCTGGTTCACTGTATTACATAGGAGAACAATATCTTCACACGTTCACCTGTGCTCGTCCACATGCATGTCCACTCTACAAATCTTCTTTCCCACTGCCTCACACAGGAGAATCATCTAGAGTTTTCTCGTCAACTCTTCTGCTCAGAGGAGACTAATACATCATAATTTCTGTTCACATGAGCATGCACCCGACACTTTGGGATTTCACACGTTCACCTTGTGCTCAGCCACAGGCACGTCTAACTCAACAGATTGCCTTTCTCACTGGATAATCATCTGGAGTTATTCTCAACTCTCTGAATGGAGGAGGTCATCTCTATGTTCCAACTCTGTCTCAGGCATGAACCATGTACCCTTCTTAGGGGATTTCTCTAAGGTTTGCAAGCTGAGAGAAAGACTCACATAGCTGCAATGATCCACATCTCACAAGTTTGTAAGCTGGAGAATGCCTCACATAGCTGCAATGATCAACACTATTATGGCTCTCCTTGTGATTTAGTTGGTTCAAATTTTGACTAGTCCTGTGTGTTTCTTGTAGCTGTGAGAATTGATCCCCTGTAATGCCACTACAAACCCTTCTTAGTTGTTGATTATGCCAGATACAAAAAAAAAAAACATACAATATTAATATTATTATTTATGTGTAAATCTTGTATCTCTATTTTTATCTATCTATATAACAATTTTTGGATTATGTGTATATCAAATCTCCCTTTTCATCTCCAAAAACAATTTCTATTCAAAGAAAGAACAAAAATTTGCATTCTTCAAATATTAATGCATTACTTGATTTAAAAAAAAAAAAAACAATAATTTACCAAAATATAATTCAATAAAAAAACAAACTCCTACGCTACTTAAACCTATCCTATAAACAATCTTAAAAAAATAAATAAAATATTAGATCATAATATAAAAAATACAGTCTCTCGAAATGTGTCCCATCTTATCACCTAACACTTTTAAAAACATAAATATATGAAAAACAAAGTAAAATTTAAATATGTACCACAATATAAAAACAAGTGTTGCATGGCAGCGTAGTCCCTTCCAGGTTGGAATGGGAATAAATGCAGTGCTACGGCGGGACCGAACACAGACACGTGGGAAGCATCTTGAAGTACATGTGGTATCCATGCAGAGGATGACTTATGGAAGCATGTCATAGGCCAGACTAGACACAAGACATTTGGCTTGTAGATGACCCCCAAGGTTAATATGTGAATGAGGCGTTTTTTTTGTGGGGTGCATATAGTTCAAACATGGGACCTACAATAAATGTAACATTCAAATATAGTAAACACAATTTCATGACATCTAGCATAGTTGAAGAAAAATAAATTTAGCATTTTCGAATTAGTTTTGTTTGAAATTTATCAAAAATTAACAATGCCTTGCACATGATTCACACACATTAAACATTGAAATATAATAAACACAATTTCCTGACACCCAACATAGTTGAAGGAAAAAAAAATTAGGATTTCATAATTAGTTTTATTTGAAATTTATCAAAAAATAATAAAACACGGGACTTGCAATAAAGGTAACATTCAAATATAATAAACACAATTTCCTGACATCCAACATAGTTGAAGAATTTGTTTTTTAGTATTTCCGAATTAGTTTTCTTTAAAATTGATCAAAAATTAATAATGCCTTGCACAGGATTCACACACATTAAACATTGAAATATAATAAATAAAATTTCCTGACATCCATCATAGTTGAAGGAAAAAAAATTTAGGATTTCAGAATTAGTTTTCTTTGAAATTTATAAAAAAATAATAATGCTTTGCAACAAAGGTTCCCGGAAAAAAGGACCAGAAATCACACACATTAAACATTCAAATATAATAAACACAATTTCCTGACATCCAACATAATTGAAGGAATTTTTTTTTGCATTCCCGAATTAGTTTTCTTTGAATTTATCAAAAAATGATAATGTCTCTTACATATTTCTGGAATCTGTTCCATATTTCTGGAAATTTAGATGCGTTTGTCATATAGACTGGGATTGGGGCTCCCACGAACCATAAAAGAAATAATTACAAGAAATAGGATTGTAGAAAGAAGAAGTGAGCGATGATAGAGAGGAAGACCTGAAAAGAAGAACTTGGAAGTTATGAGTCTTTGGTTAGATATTTCTATTTAAAGAGGTAAAATAAATGGATTGATAAAGAAAACAAGAAGCGATCGGTATAGACTTACTATAAAGACAATGCGTTTTTGTTGCTTTCATCGATGACCACTGGAATCTTGCCAATCGATTGTTGCCCTTCATCGATGAGCTTGTCCATTCTCCGTTGGAAACTTTTTTCAATGTAGCTTCTCATGGGGGCCACATTGATTTCATCCCGGATTTCTATGTCGAAAAGATCGTTTTCTAATTTCCTTAGATCCATAGAAATACTATGCAAAGCCTGTTCAATTTCTTCATTGTGTGCTGAATAGTCCACTACCCAGTTCTCGACCTCATATACACCATATTCAAGGATGACGTAAAACTTTTCTAAATACAACCGCTTTAAAATATCAAGTTGTTCATTGAAGGCTTCTTTGGTCAAGGACAAAGATTTGAGGATTAAGTTTGGGTCTTGAACCTCGTTGGTATTTCCGGCTAAGTCTATTTGGGTCAGGTTTCTGAATAATTCTTCTTTCTCTGATATGGCTTGTTCACATGATTCGACAATGAGCTCTAGGTTCTTAACTTTCTTTTTCCAGCATGATTTTAATTGTTTGATCCGCTTTAGGGAGGGGAGATCCTCTTCTCTTTTTTTTAGATCCAAGTTGTTGATGGCATGTTTGGAAAAAGGGCTCACCATTTGTTCATAGAAATGTTCTTCATTTTTTAAATTCATCTGCAAATGTCCATGCAAATCATTTTCCCTCTTTCGAAAGGAAGCTATATTTTGTGATGTTTCCCAGGATTCAATAATTAGCTGCATTCTTTTCTTGATGTTCTTCTCTACAATGGATCTACACGATGTGAGGAGGCTGAAGGATCCTTTTAACTTGGCTGTAGGGGTAGCAGGCACGATTTTTGCTAGAGGACTGTAAAACTCTGGGGTAGCAATGAAAGCCTCCTCCAATACCTTGACTCGGTTGTTCAGTATGGAATTCTCTGCTTCAATTCCTCTAATGGAATCATTAAGAGCATCATCGATTACGTGGTGAAATCAAGATATTTGGGATGACCACATTTTCCTAAAGTTAATCTATGTATGCGATTTCCCTTTCTTATTTGTTACATCTATCTTTTCAATGATTACACTTTTAGATTGGCTGTAAAAAACAATGCTATAGAATATGAAGGATTCATCTTCGTCAAAAATGTCGGGCTCAATTATTTCCATTGTGGAACTATGGTGCATCGTGTCTGTGGACAGGTGAACTTTTTGCATGTGTTCAATTTTAGTTTCAAGATGCATGTGCTCACTTTCAATTTCGGGTTCTTCCTCCTTCCCTACAATGTTTTTTCTCTTCTTCATTAGAGGAAGCTTGTGAGAACTATCAATTTTTGCGTGAGGAGGGTTCTTATCTCCTTCGTTTGAAGATTTATGTGTTTCTTTATTACTGGGGTGGGCCATTGAAGTGATGCTCCATGATGTTGTGCTCTTGGGAGTGCTGACTGGGGACTGGGCACTCTTCTCACAAGATACTTTTCCTTGTTGTGACTTGTTTGTGCAATTCAGTTGCACTTTGCAATGTCTCTACATCGCAATCATCAGAAGCGGGAGTGTTTCCATCACTATCTCTGTCTTCCATCATGCGTCTATGGATAAAAGAGATGATAAAGCCAACTGATAGTAAATTTTCTCAAAAAATCCCATTAGGGTTGAACCCTTTTAGCCTTTCAACATATGTTAGGTTCAAGTTCTTGAAATGGCCTACGAATTTGTCAATCTTGTTGATGTTTCTTCACACGAAGTCCCCGACTTTCCAAGGCAGAGGAACGAACTGTTTTTTTCTCTTGTCATGGAAAAAATGCAACCAATGGTTGTATTGTCTTGATATTTCTGTAAAAAACATCTTGTTCGTGATGTGGAATGGAAGGAAAGAACGATTTTACTTGGAGCCGAAGACCATTAGTACACTGTAATTTTCCTTTTGTTCAAGTATCCCCTTCCTATCCAAAAACTTGGTTGCCTGACTAGACATCCGAGGAGCATCCTTTCCTAACAATAAATCTTTGAAAGCTGAGACAAAGTCATTAAAAACCTCATAAAAACAATGGGAGGCCTTGTGCCTCCATAAGGCTTGGTACCAGAATGTTATTGGGTCGAATTCATAGTTTATTTTCTTGGACAGAGACATTTTTGGAAACAGACAACAATGCACTATTACGAAAATCAAGTAGGATGACATATAAAATTTATTTGATTCTTTGAATTGTGACAACGAAGAACAAATTTCAATGGAAATTAGCTTCCCCCAATCGAAAATGAATTTTTCCTTGAATGTGAAGTACAAAATATAAATAACTATACGGGAAATGCTTGTCGTGGATTCTTGGCTCGTTATTCTTGTAAACAACCAAGCAATTTCCCGGAATGGGTTTCTAAAGGAATTGACCTACACCTTTGTGATATCTTCAGGAACTGTTGTAAGGTCTTTGAGGAACTCAGGTAAGAGGTCCAACCCGTTATCATGTTTTTCTAGGAACTGCTTGCAGTCTTGTCCTCTGAAGGTCAATGTTGGCTCCAACAATCTTAACATCTTGCGGAAGACCCAAGGTGACAGAGAAACAGGAGAATGATCGTGCAGTGGAATAATTATTCGGCTTGAAATATATTTTTCGACGCACCAAGAGACCACTTCCTTACAGTCAAAAACCTCAGGGACGCAACCTGCATGAGCAATTCCAGAGGTCCAAATCACTTCGTTCTAGGCAAAACAGGATGAATAGTAAGAGTATGCCCTGGACCACTAGAAGTTCTGGTCCTCACATCCGAAGATATTCATTGTATCTCCACAAAATTGTTGTCAAGATGGTGCCATAAGTTCACAAGAATGTTTGTTTGCTCCATACGATGTTTGAAATGAAGAGTTGGAAGGGATAATACAACCCTACGCAAATCTTGGTCCAAATGCGTGTGAATGGGAGATATCCTTGAGACCTTCGCTCATTAGTGACAATTTTGATAGATGTTGCATGATGCGTTGTTAGCATTAAAGACTAGTAATTGCATACATAGAAGTGTGAACATGGAAGATATGACAATGGGAAATTAGAGATTGGATATTTCCTGAATGGGCCAACACGAGGACCTGTGTTTGAGATGAACAATCGAAAGGGATAATATAACTCTCCACAGATCTTGGTTTAATGTGTATTAATGAGTGATCTCCTCGAGCATTTCGCCCATTAATGACAATGTTGATGGTTCCTGCATGGTGAGCTATTAACATGAAAGGTTACTAATTGCATATTAAAAAAGAAGTACGAAGGTCGCGGGCATAGGAAAGAGCAATTAAGGAGTGTCTAATTATTGAAAGCGGTCGGGCGGGTTTCAAAATAGGGTTCCAAGGTACAATCGTTGGAGCTGAGGGCCCTAGGGTCAAATTGTATGTCTCAAATTATTTTGAGTGCAAAATGCATAACACGGAAGAGGGCATGATGGGACAGACCAGAGGACAATTTGTATATTGCGGAAGTCTAGGTAATGTTTGCAGGACATAGAACAATGGAAGTGCAAACCTGAGCCCGCCTATCCAGGAACCTGCAATCGAAAAACTGGTTCAAGTATGGAATAGAGAAACGACTGGGTGGATTCGTTTTTGCTAATATATTGAAACTTCTAATATATATCCAATTGTGTTGCAAGATATTTTCTGCATGTCTTTGGGCAGAAAAAAGAAAATAAGAGAAGATAAATTAATTTAAATTCGAGGAGTTGAGCTTCATTTAAATTTCACTGTCTCGTCGATGATTTTGCTGTTTAATGACGGTCTGTATGGTTTTTGCATGATGGTTAATGTTAGCATTAAACCTTGGTTGGGCACAGTAAATAGTGACCAAGAATTGGAGATTTCGTGAACCCACCAACCTGACAAACTGCGAAAGAGATTCCATGAAATGGGAAAGTATGGAAAGCAATTGGACGGGCTTTAGAATTAGGGTGACAATGGTTCCCCAGGTGATCCGAAATCGGATCCAGAAGCCTGATAGGGCTTGAAAAATGCTCAAAAATGAAAGTGCTCAGAACGCGACGAAACCTATGCCATTGCATCTGTATCGTCTTCCTGATTCCAGTGGTATATTTTCTTTGTCAAACGTAGTCCATATGGAGAAGATATCGCATTCTATCCGAAAAGTCAAACAGGCAAAAAAAATTGTTGACTGTGCAGTTCGTACAGTCCGTACGGACGCTGACGTGGCATGTCCGTACGCTGACATAGCAGGTCTGTACAGACGACACATGGCAGGTCCATACAGGTGACACGTGGTAGCTCCAGGGAGTGACACGTGGCAGGCAGATTTGGACTTTTGGGCGTATAGTTGGGCCAATCCCAAGGTGACACGTGTCACCACTAAAAGGGTGACACGTGTCACCACTAAAAGGGTGACACGTGGCATGGGTGACGTCAGCAACCGACGTGGCAGGATGATCGGGAAGTACGACAGGCTGACGTGGAAAGGTTGACTGGGTAGTACGACGAAGTGACATGGAACGGATGACGTCAGCATCTGACGTGGCCGAGGTGACGTGGCATGACGTGACAGTCATCTATTGGCAAATTCTGGACGAATCAGTGGTTGACACATGGCATTCATCGGTTGGATGTAGAGGTGCCATGTGGCCCAATCATGGGCTACCACGTGGCACCTCGGTATTGGTTTTTTTGGTTTTGGTTTGTTAATCAAAATATTGTGTGGTCGACCGGATTTGAACCGGTGACCTCCTCCTCCACCTAGCGCCTTCGCAAGTGCCATCCGACCAATAGACCACCACTTGTGACTTAACATGTATACGATTTAAAATTTATTTAAATTTAAATTGTGTAACTGTTGGTGGGGGGTCGAGCCGGGGCTTAGCCCCAGCCCGTGGTCATTTGATTGTGATGTGACCGTGCCATATTTAAAATAACCCATAACCATATGGCGCGTGGTTTCAATATTTAACCCACGGTTATATTACATATGACCACATATGGGCGCGCGGGGACTTTTATGTTTTTAAATATGTTAAGTCCATGGTTCTATATATTACACCATGTGACCACAGTTGGCGCAGTTTAAATGTAGTTTTAAAACGTTTTTTTTTTTTTTTTTTAAATGGTTAACACTTTTACCTGTTGCGCGAGGTCATATGGACCATATGCCCGAGTGCTTGACGGTTAGGGGCTGGAGGCGCCTTAACCATTCTACGGTTTGCACCGTTGGCGTGGTTGCGCTCGGTGCCAGGTTTTTACGCTATATAATGCGTGTGAGACAGGTTTAAAGAAGGAGGGTGCGTTCTGTAGAACGAGGGACAACAAGCTTGAAGGGGAAAACTTCCAGGAGGCATAACTTCTTCGTTTTTCGACCGATTGAAGTGTCGAAAGAGCCCAGATAGGGGTTTTTGACCACTCCGAAGCCATTAGAGTAGTCAGAGTAGGGTTATACTGGAGGGAAAACCAAGCTAAAGTCATTTTGAGGCAGAGAAGATTTTGAGGAGGAGATGATGTTAGACCATTTCTGGGAGCTCCAGACGTTCGTTTTGCGTGCCATTTTCTTTGCATGGTTCTAGAGATCTGGGTGAACATGACCAGATCAGTCTTGTAGCCATTTGGCATTGTAGCGATGTAATTTTGAGCTTTTGAACAGAAATAAAGAAGCCTCCCCCATAGAGAAAAGGCCCGGAGACGTAGGCAAAGTTGTGCCGAACTCCGTTATCAATCTGTGTGTTATGGTTTGCTGTCTTTTATTGCATTTCAGATCTACACATATGTATATGGCTGTTATAATTCTTCTTCTTTCCTCATTCTTCACTAAGTTTTCTCAAATGGTTAATTAACGCATGCAAAATTAAAACTCAACCATAAGTCATTAAAAGATCCGGTGGATCAAGTAGACGTGACTTCTCGAGGGTCAAATTGTATGTCTTAGAACTTGAGTGCAAAATGTGTACGATGGAAGAGGGGATGATATGGGAGTCCGATGGTCAAGGTGTGGGAGATATCCTCGAGCATTTCGCTCATTAATGACATGTTTAAGGTTCATTCATGACGAAGCTTGCCAATTTCATTTTCAGAGAAAAGTAGGAAAGTAGCGGGGATAGGGAACAACAATTAAGGAATGGCTAATTATCGAAAGTGGTTGGTGACGCATCGAAATAGGGATAGAAGATACAACCAACAGAGGTGAGGTCCGGAGGGTCAAAGTGTATCTCTCGGGAGTGTTGACCACATAACGTGTAACAAAGAAGAGGGCATGATGGTGCATTACTGCGGACAAATTGTATATCGTGGAACTCCGGGTACTGTTTGCTAGTCGCGAAACATTGGAAACAAAATCCTGAGCCCGCTAGTTTGGGAACCCGCAATCGAAAAAGTGTCTAAGTATGGAGCAGGGAAACGGTAGGCCGAAATCGATACACAGTAAATGTACAATGTCATGGACATACAACCAACTTGGGGCTAAGTATTGAAAGGAATGACGGACCGCTGGGCTCATGACGGGGAATTCCAGCGGACAAATTATATATCGTGGAACTCTGAGCATTGTTTGCAAGTCGCAGAAGATTTGAAACACAATTTTGAGGCCGTAAGTCTGGGAACCCGCAATCAAAAAAGTGTCCAAGTATGGAATAGGGAAATGCTGGCCCGAACTTGTTTCTGGACAAGTTTTGTAGGGTTGGTTAGTCCTCGAGGCTTTTGCTTATTAATGACAATCTTTACGGTTGTTGCATGATGGCGTCTTAGCATTAAACTTTTGGTGTTGCATATTTGGAAAGAAGTATGAGGATGGTCAGAACAAGAAACAATGATTAGGAATTGGAGATTTCATGAACCCACCAACACGAGGATCCAAAATAGGGTGAGAAGGTCTCCCTAGAAGACGTGAGGCCCCGACGGTCAAATTGTAGCGCTCAGAACATTTGAATGCATAATGTGTAACACGAAAAAGGGGATGATGTCGGAGTCCAAAAATCAATTTGTATATGGAGGAGTTCCAGGTGCCAATTGTTTCGTACCAGTGTGTTTAGTTGTCACTAGTAAGACCATAATCAATGTATTTTGGGAAGGGCACAAAGTTAGTGGGGATGGAAGGCAGTGACATATACTTTGAAACATTTGTGAACCCTGGTAGAGTGAAGGTTGTGAGTTTGAGGAGTTCGCGATGGAATTGTAGATCACAAAAGTTTTGAGTGCAAGATGTATATCACGGAACAAGAAGAAATAGAGTTTGAAAGGGCCAACCCGACAGCCGTGGCCATAAAATTGGCTAAGTATGGAAAGGAACAACGGTCGATTGGATTCAACATGTGAGGATATAGATGGATATGAATATATGTCAACCCTCCAACCCTGGAACCCGCGATCATAGAAAGGCGACTAAGTATATAACCACAAAGCGATAATAAACGGGAAGAAGAAAAGGGAAAAGGGCTAAGTACCTCACAAAACAACATCTACTATTTGTCTATTAATGCCAATGTTTTTGAACCCTTGGTCAGTCCTCACTAGTAAAATCATAAGTTGCAGATGACGAAAGTTCTTTGGGTGCAAATGTATATGATGGAACATGGGAAATAAGTGTTGGATATCGCAAACCCAAGACCCGGTGGTCAGATAATTGGCTAAGTATTGAAAGGGACTGCATTCGATCAGGCTCATGGTGTGAGAATATAGATAAATATAAGCATCTACCAATCCGGGAATCCAGGAGGCCATGACCATAGAGATGGACTAAATATAGAACCACAAAGGGATAATAGAGGGCGAGGAAATAGGGAAAATTTAAAGAGAAAGTGTTTATATTTATTCCAATAGTATCCATATTAATATATATTAATAGATTGTTATTGGTCCAAATGCAAATCATCTTCCAATTTGCAGGATGTTGTTCGGTTCGTAAATTTTGTTGAAACCCATAAACAACATAAAGAATATATATATATATATATATATATATATGACACAACATTTTTTATATGCACAGATATTATCAAATAGAAGAAGCTGCAATATATGAAAAATATTGAACAGGAACATGACATCAACACTTGAGTTGCCTTGTTGTAATAGAGTCATTAATTCATTCTATTTATGAGACCCCGAAGAATCAAAGTAGGATGGGTCCTCCCATTTCTTTCTTTAAGTATAGGGTGAGCGCCACATAAGTATGGCCTATGAAAAATTATTGTTCCATGTAAAATGTAAGGAGAAAACAGAGTGGCCTTTATTTAAATCAAAGTTCTAGGCAACAAAAAGAAAAGCTTGTCGTCCATGTTTAACGACACACAAAAAAAAAAGTAAAAAAAATAAAAAACAACACCAAAGATTGGAAAACACCATACAAAAAATTCAAATATTCTATATTCAAATAAACTGGGCTACAAAATACAACTGAGATTATTTTCCGTAATGACTGCGATTGGGCCCATCGCCGACAAAAAAAAAAGAAGAAAATATGTACACCAATGAAGCTTGTTGACAATCTTTTATAGATTTCAACTTGACCATCAAATGCTTGATTCATAAAAATCAACGAGTTGAATATCAATTTTAGGTCTTGGACTTCATTGGTGCTGCCAACTAGATCTATCCCAAGTTTTTGAATAGCTCGTCTTTTCTAGATATGGCCTGCCTACATTGGCTGGTTATTCAACATTCCATACTTTGCTAAGTGTTAATTTCCCTCTGTCATCGAAAACTTGGGGTTTAAGGTGCATTCCTTGTAGTGTTTCTGATCATTGACATATGAGACAACTTACAGATGCGATTCAGGCCCAATTCAAAGATGATGGAGTGGTTTTATGTGATGTCATTTTTGGGGGAAACAAATCCTGTTAGCCAACAAAAGCTGAGACAAAAAAAGAATCAAGTATGTTGTGACTGCTATTCTCCATTTCTTCGATCCTCTATTTGGTTGAAAAGCTTGCCTGGAGATTTGTATGTTAAACTTCTTTGTTTTATTATTGTAAATTGGAAGGGACGCCCAAGGAAGCTGCAAAAGTTTCCTCTGTTGAAGTACACAGCTTCTTCCAGTAGCACAGATATGGCAAGTGTATCAAATGTTGTAGATCACATCAAAATATATCTTTTGTCATAGGGGTGGCATACCTGTTGGGCCACAAAATGGTCTAAATGTTCGGAAGTGACGCCAAATATTACTCCATGCTCAGATACACTCAGAAGGAAATTATAAAATTGGAGACCCATGAGCGTGAGAAACTGTATGCGCATTTGAATCCACAATATAAAATTATAGAATGTTTTATGCCAAAGTTGTAACAGACTTGATAGATAACCAGTTTCTATGTCAAAGAATGTTGAGCGACCTTTGGATGTAGTAAAAAAATCGACATAAAATCAACTTTCGATCTCCACTGATACTAATGTCAAGTGCAAGAAGTCGTGATCACAGGCTCCAGGTAGTTTCATCTCTAGGCATTCACACTAGCGATGACCCCAGACTCCAGATAGATTCGACTTCAGACATTGACATTGGTGGTGGAAATGGGAACAATGTTATTGACTGCACTGCGGCAATGCGATGAACAAGTAAGGCTATCATTGTCAAAGAACTTAGATTGTAGGAGTGTCAGACCTGCAAAGAACATAAACTTTAGTGTTGCTTTTTCACGACAACTACAATGTTTCTTTGAGTCCATAAATATTTGGACGTTGGGTGTCCTGTGCGATAATGACCTTGACATTAGGCACATGCTAGACATCTATTATCTGACATTCCAGTGTTAATGCAATTTCCATAGTGGATGATGGCTCAATTGCATTGGCACATGCAATATTAATTATGTGATTAATTAACATCCTTGAAGTACGTGAATCCCAAACAACTCCTAAAACTTTTTGAACAGTCGTGTGTTCAAAAAATACATTGTTCTGTATTTTAAAAAATAAGAAATTGTAGGTGGAAAAAGATTTGGATTACACCACTACATTAAGGTCTCTTCTAAAGAATTAAATAAAATGATTACTTGAAGGTGGTAGTAAAAGTTTATTTTCAGAAACCAAATCATTACCTGAACATGCGAAACTTCTTGCAGAAGGTGGTAGTATAAAGTAATCCTTAGAAAGTGTTGCAAAGTTCATAATCCAAGATTCCTTCCCATTAAATTTTCCCAGTTACATGTCGATGCACGCATTAGAATTCTTTGAGAGCGTCGTTCCCTGGTTATATACCCACCTTCAAGTAGGAGGAGAATATTCGTGCAAAGAGGTGCAAGCTCAACGACCCAGATGCATCCATATGCATAGGAATAACAAAAAATATTATGTAGTGGCAATAGAAAGTTGTTTGTATGTGGATTCTATTACTACATCCAGAGGATAGTGAAAAAACTTTGACAATGAATATGAACTTCTTTCAAGTCTGTTACCACACCCAGAAGTAGCTCAACAAAATTTGAAATAGAAACTTCTGTAATTTTAGAATGTCGATTCAACCACCCATACAGTTTCTCATACTAGTGACATTCCACATTGATAATTTCCTTCTGAATATATTCACGAATGGAGTAATATTTCGCGCCATTTCCGAATATTACAGACCATTTTGTAATCCATGGTATGTGCGACTCCTCTGACGAATGATAAATTTTGTGTGGTCTGCAAAATTTGATACACTTGTCAAATCTGTGTTGTTGGAAGAAACTATATACTTCATCGAAGGAGCATTTTGCATGTGACCTCAAAGTCTCTTCCAACTCCCAGTAAGAAAACAAAGAAGATCAACATACAAATCTCCAAGTAGGCCTTTCAACCATCCAAAGCATCAAATACAGGGACAACAACAATCACAAGACACTTGATTTTTTTTTGTTTGAGTTTCTGTTGGCTAACAAAGTTTTTTTTTCGTTCAAAGCTGGTGGCACATAAAACCATTCCCTCGTATTTCAAATGGGCCTGAATGGCATCTCTAAGTTGTCTCACATGTCCATGACTAGGAACATTACAACGAAGGCACCTTAAAGCCCAACTCTTCGATGATAGAGAGAAATGGGAATAATTATTTAAAATCAAGGCTGGAGGATGATAGTACAATCTTCCATAGATTTTCGCTTAATTCATTTTAATGACGGATGCCCTCGATCTTTATGCTTATTAATGCTAATATTTTCGAATATGTGTGCTGAATAGTCACCAATAGCACGAGTTAACATTCCCATATGCAAGCAGATTCTCAAATATGACAACCTGTAACATATGCACAATATTAAAGAGGGACATGACGTCAAGATATCTGTGGATGAAATGTTCGTGGATGGCAATGTGGTGGTACAATATTGCACTGTTACTATGATGATGCCTTTAAAAAACTAAAATAGCCTACACTTTTTGCAAATTCAAAATGAACACAATTTTTTTTATTAGATCCCATTATATTCACTTGTTTATGCATTTTAATGGGAGATGTCCTCGAGCTTTCTGCTTATTAAAGCCAATCTTTTCGAACCTGTCTGGTTGATTTTCACTAGTAAAATCATAATTAATGTGCAATCGGAAGGGTGGAAGGTATCAGAGATGGAGGGGAGAGAAAAATGCTTTCAACTTATCTGAACCCGGGAGTGCGTTAACTTGCAAACAATTGAAGATTCGACTAAGTATGGAAAGGCAGGTCAGGCAGAAGGAGTAATCGTAGGTAGAGGAAGGCTTGGGAGTTCGAGGAGTCCGGGGTCGAATTGCACAATAGAGAAGTTTTGGGTGCAATATGTATAGCCTGAACATGGGTGGCCAGAGTTCGATAGCACCTATCTGCGAACCCGTGTTCATAAAATTGGTTAAGTATACAAACGAATGGCAGTCGGCCGGACTCATGATGTGAATATATAGATGGAGATGAAAATTTTCCAATTCGCCACACCTGGAACCCGCTAGCACATAAATGTGACAAAAGTATAGAACCAAAAACACATAATAGAGGGTAAGAACAAAAGGGAAAAAAAAACAAGTTTAGTAGAAATTGGCTAAGTATGCTAACAAACGACGGTCGGTCAGACTCGTGATGTAAATATATAGATGGAGATGATGATTTGTCAATTGGTCATCCCGGGAACCCGCGACCATAGAAACGTGACAAAGTATAGAACCAAAAATGCATAATAGAGGGAAAGAATAGAAGGGAAAAACGAGTAATTTTACAAGAGGAAAAAGAAAGGGAGAGAATAACTTAATCACTCACACAACAACACTTAGTCTCATAACTATGAAACCATAGAAATACATTAACTATGGGAAAAACATCGTCAGCTATGAAATATAGTTGGAGCCTGACAAACTTTGGTTCAAGCCATAAGAGATGTTGTTTACATCCACTACAAAATCTTGAATATCATTTTATATTAATAGTATTTTATGGGGAGGCAACTGTAAAACCATGTAAAAACCAATCCAACTGCAAAAGGCCCAACTGTAGCCGCATGACCTCATCCTTGCAAATTTGAATCAAACAACACTAAGCAACATCCAACAAACCAAGAAGCAAGCACCACCCAACTGACCAGGAATGCCGGTGAAGAACAATATTGGCCAAATTCACTGCACACAAGATTGTATCAAAAATTTCAGAGGAAAATGTATTCTAACACATCTGTTAACCAAATATTTCAGGTTGTGAGACCTATCAGGTAAACATTTAAAGCTTCCAGGACCATCCAAAGGCCTGCCAATGTGCAAGCAATTAAGAAAGGTGCGGTTTTCATGGCAGGTATTTTTCAATACTGGGAGCGATCAAAATCCTCTTGCAGTCCATCTTTGTATGTGATTACTACGACCAGAGAAGTAGGACTATAATGTTGTCTTCGTCTCATTCCTGATTGCCAATTTTCGACACAGAAACCACCTCCATCACAATCATAGTGACGCATAGGAAAAGGAAATCGTATTTTCTCCTCACATACAAAGATGTTATGCAAGAGAATTTCGACTTAGGCATCCCCAACAGTCAAATTTCCCACTTGCAAACTGCAAATAACAAACGAAGCTAAGCACGACACCCAAACCCGCCCATCAATGGGGAACGACAGAAGGTCAATGTTCGACACAAAACCTACCTCCAACACAACCACAATGATGCATAGGAAAACAAAATCATATTTTCTCCTCACATACAAAGATGTTCTGTAAGAGGATTTCGACTCAGGCAACCCCAGTAGCCAAATTTCCCACCTGCAAACTGAAAATAGAAAGTGAAAATAAACAAGACACCCAAACCCGCTCGCCAATGGGGAATGACAGAAGGGTAGTTCCAATCGCGGTTGCAGAATCCCAAGCATGCAAACTGCAATAAGACAAACAGGAAAACAAGAACAAGAAGAACATGCAAATAAGAAATCAGTGAACCAACAAGAAACAAGCATGAACGAGTGAACCAACAATGCCGCTGAAGAATAATATTGCCCATATTCACTGCAAAGAACATTACATATAAAAAACATTTTGGAAGAAAATGTATTCTAACAGGCCTGTTAAGTAAACATTTAAGGCTGTGAGCCCTGTTAGGTAAACATTTAAGTGTGTCAAAACTTCTCTGTAAACATTTAAGAAAGAATGCAGTGTGGCAAGTCTCTTACGTATGAAAAAACATGTATTATATTATTTTATAACAATAAAAAAAAATTAGTAACAATAGTTCGAACAATAGAGACTATGTAAAAAATAAATATATTCAAAGGACAAACTACTATGAAGTCAACTAATAAAAAACTGACTCTCTATCATCAAAACTTTGGATATCCAAACATTTCAAGAAAAAAATAAAAACTCAGAAAGACTATATATGATCAAAAACTTTGGATATGCTAAGATATCAAACATTGGGAATAGAGAAGCTGGAAATAAGAACTCCAATCTGTTATCCAATCAGATCATGACATATATGGTATTTTTTATTATATAAAAATCAATGTTTTTAGTTTCCTAGTTCCAACAATAGATATTGTGCAAATATTTTTAGTCAAAGCACAAACTAATATGAAGTCAATGAATTATCGATTGCTATAGTCCCTCTATGCCTTCGACATGGACTAATAAGGAGTGTGAATTTAGAATCTCACTAAAGATGAAGTTACACTAAGAACACGTATGTGCATACTTTAACATCCCAAAATCCCTCATCAATTTGGAAAATTTATTAACATTTTTATTCAAGGTAAGTAAATAAAGTAAAAGTAAATGAAATTGTTATCATGCTGAATTGATTTCCTCACGACTTAAGATTTTTACCATTCATTTAGTTAAATATAAGAGATAGTTGGATTTGAGTAAATGTCTTTATAAGACTAAAGATATTAAAAGGTTAAAAGATAGTAAATGTCTTCACATGTGCAATATAGCTTATAGGTATTAGGATTACATGCATATAATATAGGGTAAGGAATAAGCCTGCGACTTGGAGGCTCGAGGTTGGGTTATACACAACGTGAAGGAAGTAGTTGTATAAGAGTAAATGTCATAAATGAATCCCTGTTGCCGCACTGCCCCGTCACCAGAAAATAGGTAAATTAATAAATTTCAGATCGTGTCTATTCCCGAAGGCCAATGGGCAACGCCATAATCCTGTTCATTGCTCTCTTCATTGTTCAATGTTCACTATTCTCTCGTATCTGGTGGTCGCTAAGGGAGATAACATCGATTTAGATCGGTGCTTACTCTATCTGAAACCTGCTTGTATCCGGTGGTGGCTGAGGGAAATAACATCGATTTCGACTGGTGCTTACCTTATCTGCAACCTACTCATATCCGGTGGTAGCTGAGAGAGATAGTGTCGATTCATACAGGTGCTTACTCTCTACTGCCAAGGGAGATGCGATTCGGTCTGATGCTTTCTCCCTACTGCTGGGAGATATATCAGTATTTTCTCTGTGTTGCTTGTATCCAGTGGTAGTCAGTGAGGTTTATGTGGATTTGAGGGGTGCCTTCGTGCTGAGATGAATATTTTTGGGCACAACATATCTCGTGATAAGTCATTGGCAAGTGTAGTTGGCTCCATCACTGCAATAGAGTAGGTTTGTTTCGATGACCAAATCTCCTGATCTTCCTTCTTATCTTATTTCTCTATGGCATTTATGGGATTGTGCGGGGAGTTTGTATCTCTTAGGCATGGAAAATGGAATGTATTTGTAGGTCTAATATATCTTTTCAAATACAAATAAGTTGTAAGCGAACATCATTTTATTCTCATCATGGGTTTCCTCCCTCAAATGTGAATCTCAATCTGTAAGCAACAATTATCAGTAACAACTCCCTGATGCAGAACACATACTTGATCTATTTCTTTTGTCTATGTGCTTCCTCCCTAGCTGTGTGCTCCAGGGTATCGAGCGGTAGCCATACTCATATCATGAGCGCTCTCTGGTCTTCATGCTTAATGCTCCTTGTATCCATGCTTAGCGTTTCCTGGTCTATACGCTTAGTGTTGCTTGGTCTCTATGCTCCTTGTATCCGCTTAATGCTCCATGGCCCTATCGTTCCGGCCGAGCCTTGTCGATACTCTTCATCAATTAGAACCCATTGCATAGACCTATCTTCCTTTCATTTAATGCATAACATTAGCCACACCTCGAAGTTGGGAGGCATGCCATGCATCACAAGACTTTTAACATTGATTGTGTATACAATTTGTCAAACAGATACCCGACTTTCTTAATACTTTGGCCAAACACTTCTCAAACGAAGGTAGTGAGAAAATGTTGACCCATTTGGTTAAAAGTCCAGAAAGGAAACTGTAGGATTCCGTTGCAACTTACAAGTAAGCCTTTGCCTCCATGGGATTGTCAATGGCTATCTCAACAACATCTTTCCCTTTGACTATAATCCGTTCAAGAACTTTCGGATCTATTTGGAGACGCACCACTTCAAACCCTCGTCTAGCATTAGCGATCACATTGTCTATTCAAATGATTCCTTTCTCATTTTTCCACAACAAGAAACACGAGGACCTAAAAATATCATCGTACAAAGCCATTGTTTCACACCTGCTGGTGGTTAGAATCTGCTGGACCAATTTGACACTTATAAATCTGCATAAAAAGTAAGATGACATGCATGAAAAACAAACACCTTTCATCAAAAATACACTTGACAGGCAAAATAAATTTGAAATTTCAGGTCTGGACTGAAGTAACAAGTTACAACTTATTGAAATTCAAGCCTGGACTGAAGTAACAAGTTACAGCTTAGACTTTTAAAGCTGACATTGCATTCAACATGCTTTGGTGACTGTCACTCGATATAAAGGACATCTCACTCACATGGCCATGCATGGCATACGATCGAGCGATTGGATTGGGAGGGGGCACATCCAAAGTCAATGGTTGACTTGAGGATTGGGAGGGGCCAGGTTCAAAGTCAACGGTTGACTTTGCGGGCGGTTCTTCCGATCACTTAAACATATGATCGGGTTGCAATGGTTGACTCTGCTTGTGGTCCTTGCTCACTTGAAGATATAATCGGCTTAAGTTCGGGGGAATATGATAACAAACGTTAATGTGATCATGCACATGGATGTATATAAATTAATTTGTTACAGGTTGAGCTAAGGAAATATATTAACGTTAATATATATAAGCTGTTTTATACGATTTTGAGGAAATATATTAACATTATAGTTTTATACAATTTTGAATTTTGAGTAGCAAGAGTAACAATGACCTTACAGCGGGGGCAATTTGAACATAAAAAAAAGTTGCATGGCAGCATAGTCGCTACCAAGTAAGATAGTATATCCTTTGTTTACAATAAGGGATTCATAATATAAGGTAATTTCTGTAAAACCAAGATTTGTCATTTCTTAGAAAATAGTCGATTTTTACAAACTGTTTTTCCGTTTCACATGTGGAATTCTGATAAGTTAATAAATATTATTGAAATTCTATCACCACCATCTTTGTTGTTAATAAGACTATAATTTCAGACAGAACAAACGATGAAGCAAAGGCTGGGCATTGTAAGCAGCGAACACACTGAGTCTTTGGTCATCAACACCATTGAAGTTGGGATTGTTGTTCTCATTCCATCTGAGAGTTCTCATTCTTTTTCAAAATCGTGCCATTCTCATTATTTTTCAAAATCGTGCCTGTCGCTGGATCAAATCTAGTGGAGGAAAATATTTACAAAGGTCTGCCTGCAATAAAGACAAGATGCATTCATTCAAATCTAACGGGAAGGTAGATGATATCGATCAAGAGAAGTTGGCAGTGCAAAAAAGGACGATGAGAATAATTATAGTAATCTCAGTAGCTTCCATGGTGTTTGTGGTGATCATAGCCTCTGTGGTGGCCGGGGTCGTTATTTCCAATAGAAATAAGGGAGGATCTGGGTCGGGGACCAGATTTCGAACAACCAACAAGGCGTTAAAATCCCTCTGTGGCCTCACACTATATCCAACAACTTGCATTTCCAAGTCTCTCATCGTATGCTTCATCATCCAATGACATCCCCAAGGAACTCGCTAACCTGGCAGTGATTGTGGCATTGGACGAAGCAAAGAAGGCCTCGGACTGGATTCAGAAAACGTCTAAAAACACTCATAATATTGCTCTTCTGGACTGCGCGTAGCTGATGAATGCAAAGCTGTAATAAGCATTTGAATTTTCTGTGAGTCGCAAGGAGGTGGGCAGATCTTTGACACACAATGGGGGCATTCCAGGAATGCAGGTGATTATTTTTTCCATGTACCCATTTGTGAAACAATTCTCATCTGCAACAACAAGTGATATCATTTAAATGAGGAATACATAAAGACTTAGTACTGGAAGTGGAAATCAGTGCAGTGCAAAAAATGTTGGATAACCAGTAGTGAATATACCTTTGAGAGGAATATAACCATATAACCATTGTCGACTAGAATAGGGATGAAGAAATAAGATGAGAAGCCACAAGCGCTGTGCGTCCAGAAGGCCACTCGTCCGGGGGGGCCTAGCGTCCGCTAGTTCCTCATATGTTCACCTCCATGTGGTTGTGGGTCACGACTACGGGCCAAACCAGTACAACGTCTCTTCGCACTTCGCAACTCAGTACTACCAGAACGTCGAGTCTTTTGACTCTGCAAACCCCGAAGCTCGAAACAACAAAACGCCGAACCCCGACAAGGCTAGCGAATGGCAAGTTTCCCTCCAAAGGGAGATCGATGGCCGTAAGCCTCCCTTGATTCAACGGTATGGATCCTTATGGGGTTTCGATATTCAGGAGTTTGAAATGCAATGACTCCAAGATTCTTTGTCATTCAAATCCCCGAATTCCATTATGGAAATTCATGTAAGAGATTGACGGCTCTTAAGAGTGTGGATCCAACAGTCCACGAGATTTCAGGACTTTTCCCTAAACTCTGACCGCTCACCATGCGTCTCCTTTGATGGACGGTCTAGATTCCTTAGAGACTTCTCTTTTCTATTACCAAGCACGTCGGGATTTCATGATTTGCGAAGGCAAGGTTTCTTGCCCTTTGGTTTCCCGGATGCCGAAACGACGACCGATAGCCACGTGTCCCTTCGATGGACGGTGGTGACCTTCAGCCAAGATCAATGGTCATGATCTTTTTGGGATGATCAACGGTCATGATCAAATCCTGGATTTCCTTAATCTCATTCACACCTCACGCCATTTCGGGGTTTTGGTGATCAGGATTTCGCGACTCGCGAAGACAAGGGTTCTTTCCCTTTGGTTTCCTGGGTGCCGAAACGCCGAAGCGCTTACCAATAGCCACGTGTGCTCTATAGATGGACGGTCCAAGTACTTCCATGGACCATGGCATCTACGGTCCCGATTCCTTCATCTCTTGCAAGGGTAAAAGGGGTCGTGGCATTAATGCCTGTGTCTCTTCCTCAAATCTAACGGTCATTACAGACCCTGGGATCCTCTAAAGGGATCATGTTTGTGCATTGCTTGCAAAGGCAGAGAGGGGTTGGGGAACTATCATCCACGTTCCTTCCCCACCTCCAACGGTTGTTATGGACCTTGGATCCTCCGAGAGGATCTCATCCGTAAATCAAGACTTAAACATATGCTAACATTTTGGGAGTTCACCAATCGAAGTTTCAAGACTTATCAATCACGAGAGTCCAACCTCTTGTCAACGGGACTCCCGAACTCCTGATTTGCGAAATCACGATGGGCTCTTTCTTTCAGGATTCTCCCGAGATCTTGGATTACTGCCATGCATCCTCCCTTAGATGGATGGTCCTCATTGTTTCACGATTTCGCGACTTGCGACCCCCAGTGACACAAATCCTTTGTCAACTCGAATCCCCAGTATCCAAAATACTGATGGATTCTCGATCTCTGCCATGTGTCTTTCACAGATGGATGGTCCAGATCTATACCAGAAATTTCACCATGGAGTGTCCCGATCTCTTGTCATCAGGACTCCCAGTATCCCGAACTCTGAATTCTCGATACCGACTCCTCTCTCGGGACTTTCGCATGCATCTCCTAACAGATGCAACGACTGTCGAGTTTTCTAGCTAATATCTGACGGATCAGATCTGTCCCACGTCGTGCACTCTCTCCCTACTCTATGGATGTGGAAAAACAAATGGTCTAGATACTCCCACAGACCTTGGGGATCTACGGTCCTGATTTCCTCGCTACTCACGAAGATAAAAGAAAAGGGGTAAGGCATGTAACACCCTTCTTTCTTCCGCCAATCTAATGGTCGTGAATGACCGTAGATCTTCCGACGGGATCTCATCCGTCGATCGATACTTATCCTTATGCTGCTACTTCAGGATTTCAAGAGGATCATTCTTCCTAGTACAGGGTTGCTAAGACTTGCGCATTCAAGTCCTTTTTCCAGGTTCTTAGTAAAATTTTCCCAAGAAGGGTATCTTTGTGGAGAGATCTATTCTGGGGCATTCCTGGAGACAGATAAGGGGAAACAAATTCCCGAGAATGAACTGGAAGTCTAACTTGGTTCAACTTACGCATAAGTAAATTTATCCATCAACATAAGCCATGCGTGGTTTTTCTGTTACAAGCATACATCTACCATTTCTTACCAAAACACTGCACAAACAATTTTATACTGTAATCATTCACAATTTCATAGTTTATGAGCATATATGTCAGCATATGAATTTCAAGATGCAAGATGTAAAACACTTATCAGAAATAACACTAGAAGTGAGTGCAACTGCTGAGAGAGGTGCTCGTTTCCACCCAACCGTAGGCTCAGCGATTTCGATAGGATTTTCCACTAGCCACCCCTGAGCTGAGACCACGATGCTGTGAGACTGTGTCTCAGTTGCCAGTGACTGAGAATGAGGGTTACTCTCCCCCTTATCTGCTATCACTCACTCTGCATATTTCCAGAGTTCTCCTCCTCCCCTCGCGTCTGCCTCAATCACTTCTCCCTCACGCCTTATCCTCTTGTGAGGTTGTGTGTGGCGCGATTTCCCTCGCACTGGTCAGGCTTGACGGCTCTATAGATGGGCGGTTCACCCCCCCATCCCTCATTAATTCCTGAGGAGCCATATACCTACCAGCCTGCGAGTCATTTAATTCGGGGCCAGCGAGCCGCTCTTGGTTCTTTGGGCCAGTGAAGTCCAAATACGGTATTTTTTTCAGTGGAAGTTAACGCCACTATTCTAGGTGCCTTCCACTGCCTTTCTCCAGCCATCGTGGTCTCTTTTTCAGCATATCCCCTCTCAGCAGTCCTGCAATATATATATATATATATATATTATTCACATTCATCGACCTTTTCCACAAGGTCCATTCACATCACACATTCACATTTCTGAGTTTGCCATAGTTCTTGGCCAGTCCAGTTATTTTTACAAACTGGACTGGCCAAGAACTAAAGCAACAACAAGACCAAGAATAATTCTAATGGATGACATCTTAACAACAAGAAAGAATAATTCAGTGAAATCAATATCTTCCTTTTGAGAAAATATTTTCACCACAATCCTTGCCTTGTATGTTTCCTTTTTTCCTTCTCCCTCATGCTTAATCCTGTATGCCCATTTGTTTTGTAGCAATTTTCTTCCTTTTGGAAGTTTCACCAATTCCCAAGTTTCTTTTTCCAACAATCACCTCATTTACATACTCACTCACTAGCTATGCAACCAAGAAGGAAAGTGCACAAGTTTTAGAGGGAGAAACTGATGCAACTAGGAGGTGACTTGGTGGAGGATTTTGGTGTTTCTATTGGATATATCTTGGTTAAGTGGTGTGCTACTCTTCCCTATTAAGGGGATAGAGGAGAATCTTCTTCTTTATTAGTTCTCTTTTGGAGAGAGACATTGTTCTTGGTTGGTGAATATATATTGAGGAAGCTTGTTGGGTTTTTCCCCTTATGGGTTTTCCCAGAGTAAATATTTTGTATGCTTTGATTGTTATTCTTTCAATGATACTTATATGTTGTCATTATTCTAATGGTTTATAAGTAAAAGAAAACCAATCTAATTAACTGCTTAATACGTAAAAAACAACATGGTATCAGAGAGAGCCTAAAAGAAGGAATTTTCATAGCACATAAGAATTCAATGAAGAAGCTAAAGCATATGAAGATTCTCCTAACCCCAATGCACCTTTTCCCTAGAACAATTTTTAGTTTTAGACAAATCTTAGAAATCAGGGTTTCTGCATACTAGGGTTTCTGCATAAACCCTAAAAGGTGACATCATCCACCTTGCTGGAGGATGTTGGGAAAAGTAAGACCATCTAGGATCTCGCCCTAGGAGGGCCCACCTAGTCCTTGGATCAAAATTCTGAAATTTGAAGTTTGAAAAATTAGGGTTTCCTCATAAAACCCTAAGTTTGTAATACCAGTTGGAGTTGCAGTTTGCAGTACCTGTTGAAGTTGCAGTATCAGTTACAGTGCCAGTTTCTTCGTGCTAATTCCTTCATGCCATTTACTGTGCCAATTGCATCACCATTTGTAGTACCGGTTATAGTAAAAGATTGTGTGAAGTGTTGGGACGGTTTTTTTATTGTCTTATTGCATCTTACCCTAGCAAATCTCCAACTACCTTTAAATTACAAGTTGAAGCACCTTTGAAGTTTTAAAGGTTCATTGTTTCTTGTCTCTACTTCCTGATGGTGTGACTACCTGCCGATACTGTAGGTATGTACTTACATATATTTAAAACCGTATCATTATCTTAAGGGTATTTGCATGAGAAGAGATCTTTTGTCCAAACAAACGTAGATCCAGAAGGATCTCATATCCAACATATTCATAGGGAAAATGCACCCCAGGTTTGATTATTTTGATATGCCGCTATTTGTTATGTCATTATTGTGATGTTATTAACATCTATGTTGTATTTTGATCTATTGAAGTTATGACTATCATACTAACCATTAGTCAAAATTAAAGTCAACATATTAGATTGATTAAGGTTGAGATTATAGAGTTTATTCTCTAACTCATATTTCTATCAAGAAAGCATATTATCTTAGTACAGAGGACAAGTTGAAGAGAATACTTGTCATCTTGAGTGAAGGAGACTCGAAATAAAAGAAATAACAGTCATTTTTTAGGACAAGACTCCAGGTTCCAGATTTTATTGATTAAGTTGATAAGATTCAAATTTGCGCATATCAAGTTTGATAACTGCCACATTACAAGTAAACACTATAGCTATGATAAAAATATTTGAAAAGTTTTATTTGAATATTGGTAGCATGTGAACACTATTGAGATAAATGATTATTGAAATCATTTACTAGATATAACTAACATCTCCTCTGGGAGAAACTTCTTGTTTTGTTTCCAGGTTACCATGGAGGAATGATTGATCACAACACTATAAGAGTGTTGCTCTCATCTCTTATTATTGTATTTCTTACTTTTGACCTCTGTTTTAGGCAGGTCACAAGTGATAGCTTAGAAGGAGCTACTGTGATGATTGTTCTTGCTATTGTTTATTATTATTATTATAAAGAGTATTATTCTTGTCTACTGTTTCTCTCTTGTTGTTCTTGTTCTGGGCAGGTCACAGGTGATAACCCCAAGGGACCTATAGTGACGGTTGTATGAGGCAACATATTAGATGAGACATGGAGTAGACTATCCAAGTTGTATACATGACTGTATACATGCATGTATCGAAGAAGAAGAAGAAGAAGCTACTTTTTCTAGATACAAAACATCTCATATAGAGATAGACCATGAGGAGAAGAAGGCTCCAAATATGACAGAACAAATCTCTCTAGTGAAGTTGATCAATCTTCATATCATCAAGAAGATTTAGTAGAGCCAGAAGGGCCTACCTAGAATCATTGTAGTAACCAGGAAGAGACCAGTATGATCCCATGACACTTTGCAGGATGCAAAGTCATATAACATTGATGATCCATATTAGAGGGAGCAGATGATTCCTAATATTATATAGACTCAGAGGGAGTCAATATTTAGAGGGAGCATGGAGACTCAGAGTGAACCTGATCTCAAAGAGGATCAAATGGGGAAAAGAGATGTCTTACAGGACTGACATACATATTCCATGAGTTGAGAAGACTAGATCATAGCTTCAAATACTTCTATGAGATGTGAAATCTCATAGGAAGATTCCCTTGTTCTAGTGACAGAGGAGAAAGACAGTTAGAAGGACTGGGATATGGATTTTTCCTTGAGAATAGAAGGGAATTCAGTGGGGACTTCCAAGATTGATCTAATAGATCAAACATGTTGCAGATAACAATATA
The DNA here is from genome assembly GCA_009831015.1 of Picea engelmannii. Classification (NCBI taxonomy): domain Eukaryota; kingdom Viridiplantae; phylum Streptophyta; class Pinopsida; order Pinales; family Pinaceae; genus Picea; species Picea engelmannii. The sequence continues at coordinate 66,551 of ML810706.1, forward strand.
AAGATGTACAAAGTGTGATCTATGTCAAGAGGATTATCCCAGCAAGAGGGAGAAGACTATGATGAGACACCTACTATCAGAAGAAGTATATATAAAACAAACATGATCCATTAAAAGAAACTGATGTAGTATGAGATTCAGAGGGAGAAAATGAATCTTTCATCGTGATGAAGTAAAGGAGCTACTATCAGAGTTCAAAAACTAGAGTGAGAATGGAGTAACCATTCTCAGTTTTAGAAAAAGCAGTTGTAGGTGCTAAGTCCTTGAAGGAATAGTTGTAGAGAGAGTAGAGGACATACTCTCAGGAAGTGAGATCGATAGTGCTTTGCAGAAAGCACATAGAGCTAGCACATGATTGAGCATATTGAATTGCAACTGAGCAAGTGTATAGGTTTGGTACAATGGGATGTGAAAATTTGGTTCGTTGATATATTTGAAGAACACAAAGTCATATAAATGTTTTGTGGTGAACACATTGAGTCAGTACATGATTGAGCCTAGACATGTTCACTTGATTATGAAAAAACATGTGATGAGGTACCTAAAGGGTAAAATCGATTATGGACTCAGATATATCTCAGACTGTGAGATAAGATTGCAGATTCAGATTGGGCAGGCAATGTCACAAATTGGAAAAGTACATCCAGATATTACCTTAGTATGGGATCAACTATGATCTTGTGACTCAGTGAGAAACATACCTATATGGTGTTGGAACACATATAATCCTAAGCCTTGAAATTTACTTTATCGAACTTCATCTTTGCTAAACAATAACTCAAAAATAAGCTTTTAAAGGTTTAAATCAAATTTACTGCTAATCATAAGGCACGCACGATATCCGTCGTTGATAAGGTCCCCCCGTTGATCAAACGATCTCCTTTTTCCCCGAGTTTTGGAGTTGCCTAATTGTTAAAGAATCAAATCACTAAGGGTCTCTTCGGAGCTTCACGCTTTGGGTGTTTTGATAGGTCTTCATGGTTAAAGTCTCGAAACCCGAAAGTGTCTGTTATCACTTTTCCACAAACCTTCAAAGGACATGAGTCATGGTACACATGTATCTTTTGAGTCTTTCCTAGGTTGACATGTGGCATGCATTTCTGAGATTTTCATATGAATATTCATACAATTCTAAGCAACACATGGCACTCCCTGGTCTCGACACGTCATCTAAAATGACATCTCTTCGACACGTCACTATGGATAATGGCCTTTCAAAAATATAATAAAGAACTAACTTGCAAATCCACGAAGCAACGAAAATGACGAAATATTAAATCTTAATTATTTAAGTTAATCTTGATTAAAATATAGTTAACAACTTCATACTCGGAGTTCAAACCTTTACCATCCAACACATCCTGAAATATTCGAAGTCCAAACTTACGAAACACTTGAAAATTAAATAGGGTTAATTAAAACTTAAAAATGATTATCTGATAATTAATCATTTTGCAATTTTAGTTTTTGGGGATTCTATCTCAAGCTACTTTGAAAAATCTCGAAGTATGAATACCCAAAAACAATTGAAACTTAAAAAGGGTTAATTAAAACTTAAAAACAATTATCTGATAATTAATCGTTTCATAGTTTCGAGTTTCAGGGATTCTATCTCAAGCTACTTTGAAAACTCCTGAAGTCCGAATACCCGAAAACACTTAAAGTTAAACACGATTAATTAATGTTTTAAACGAGATTATCTAGTAATTAACCTTTCGCGGATTCACAATTCGGGAAATTTCAAATATGTTTCATCCAAAACTCCCTATAGCGAACTGCCAATATTAATGGCGCTTATAATAAACTAACGGTAATGATTTTTAGCGTGGATTGCGGATCACGAGATATACTTTTTCATTAAGTTTAATAAATTTTCTGTCAGTTAAGGCATACTCAAATCAGTGTGCCTGAGGTGAATAAGAATGCTTGATTTTGAATTCTATTTTCAATCTTGCATAATAGTAAGTTTTATCCAACTAAGAAGCTCACACATCCCCCTGTAACAAGTAACCCTATTCCAATTTTATCAATATCATGGAACCACAGAAGTTGGCTAAAGAAGATGGTGAAAGTGCAAATCTGAATGCAAACGTTCTATCAAATACCTCACCAAGAGCCATTGACACTGTGAAATCTTGGACACAGGTGTTCGATATTCTAGAGCATGAGCTTATAAATTTCCCAGATGATTCAAGCGACGAAGTGAGTGAAACTCATGCAACTAAACTCAAGGATATAGCTCAGCCAGAGCTACACAAAATCGTTGCGCGACCGAGACTCATGTTGTATAACGACATGATAGGCTAGACCCTAGAAAATGTTGACATTCAAAACAAGAGCATTTACAACTCTGAAAAGCTTGTTGTTGGGTCTTTTTGACCATAACACATACAAGTAATGTATAAGATATCCCCTGAATTTAAATATAATCACAATGTTGTGTTCCTTCTAGAGTTTGAACAACACGAGTGTATATAATATGATAAAACCTATCCAGATATAATCAAGACCTGGTGAGGGCACCCAAAAAAATTCAGATCTGACGTTCATGGAATTTATGCCACAACGTCATTAGATACCCATATGATTTACGTATCTCTGATGATCTGTAGGCTATTCGGAAAGAAGAAATCCACTCATTTCCTAGTAGCATGGGTGCCAATTATGCGCGATGTGGATGAGGGCTACTCTTTCAACTGGGCCAAGATATTATCAGATAATCTAGCCAAGGAAATCACTGAATACTAGCTGGCTAAATCAAAGGGAACATTTGTCCCTTTATACATGTCTGCATATATCATGGACGCTATTTTCTTTATGACCCCTTTTCCGTTGATGAACTAGAGCTGGACCCCGACCAACGCTGAGCCTATCCATTTCTATCACTCCAAGATGTGGGAAGACAAGGCCAAAGATTTATTCTATGAAATATACCATCATGTCGTAGTACCCGTTCATGTCGTAGTACCCGTTCAGGGAGAGTCAGTAGCCCCTTCTTCTACACAAGAGACTGTACCTCTGGTTTTTGAGATAGGGAGCTCTGGAAAAAAGGAAACTAAGGAAAACCCAAAGGACACCGAAGTCTTAATTAAGGAATTGGAAGCCTCAGTATCAATTCCATGAGGCACTCAAGCAAAGGCTCAGATCAAAGCCTTTCTTAAGCGAGGATATGATACGTCCCCTTCTACACCATCCACCTCTATGGTCAATTCTGCTGAGAAACAATCATGTAAGGAGATAGGTGCTCCTATCACTTCATTGACACCGTTGCAGTCTACTTTCGGAAATCCCAGTTCCGAAATTATTTTCGTAGATGATCTCACCCCAATTGCACCTGAAGATATGCCCCCTTCAGACTTCTTCTTCAATAAGAAAAGGAAGGCCATCGTTAAACAAGAAACACACCAGAAGGAGGGGGCGACGGTAAAAAGGAAAATGATGATATATGATGGATAAAACTGAGAAGATTCAAAATTCACAAAGGAAGTGGTAGGTTCATTAGGTGCCTTTGTCACTGCCAACCAATGGTCTGTAGAGAATTTGGCTGAGAAACTAAAACAGAGGGACCTGTTGGTAAGGAAATTGCAAGATCATATAATGAATATGAAACAAGATGTGAAAAAAAAGATGAACCGAGATTTGGAACAGGTCAGAGCTTATGACAGACATCAAATTCAATAGCTGCAAGCTAACCTTGAAGAGCTCCATCAGAATTCATAGGAAAACAAAGGCTTGATCACTCTGGAATAATTAATAAAATAGTTGCAAGCCAGGTTAAACTTAACTGAAGGTACAACAGTAGAGATATCAAAATTTTGATCTCAAGCACTGGAAGTAAATGAAAATCTAGAAACAACCCAACAAGATCTCTTTGTGAAGGTCGATGCCATCCATAAATACTACCAGGTAGTAGACCTCACTCTCAAAGATATTTTTATTAAAGAAAGAGAAGCTTGCGTAGCTCAAGATAAGTTTTAGGAGGTCATCTTACTGGTACCAAAGGAAGATGTCTCAGATGTTCATCATATTTCTCTTTTGGAACAAATAAGAGGTGATATGGTTTTTAAGGCCTGGGAAACAAATTTAGTAGAAAGCAAGAGGCTTGCCAGAGATGTAATTGAATCTTGTTTGGAAGAATTGACATCACTAGACAAAGGACTAATTGATTTTGAAGAAAATGTTATTTCCGAAGCCTTAGGTCAAATTGATATAGCTAAGAACCAGTATAATGCCTGAACAAGCAAAGGAGAAGCTCTGGCATCCATCCAGAATATGAACCAGATTGATCTCCTTCAAATAAACAAATGGATAGTAAATCCAAGCTTACAATTATAGGTCACATCTCAAGGAGCAATGTAATGCTCCCCCGACCCACTGGCCGGGCAGACGCTACTATGCGGAACACATCATTTTCTTTTACTTTTATATATACATGACATGAATTTTAATCAAATGAACACATTTAAACTTAGAGTTAGCACAAGCTTACTGCTAACTTAAATAATCCCTGGCATTAACATTAATTCATATGCACAACAGAATACATAATAATTATAAATACACAGGCATGCATAACATAATTAAAACATCATCTGGTACTTATCTTTGAAATGGTGGTAATTCCACCAACCAGGTGCAGGCCTTCCACGAACCTCCTAGCCTTAGACCACACTACTCATCAAGCTCAACAGTGGATCACCCCCAAGCTAGGACTAAGCTCCACCCCAAGGCAAGGAATCCTAGGCTAGGCTGAGGTTACAGGGAAAACACACAGTCACAAGGAAGGATTCTCTCCCAGGAACCACTCATACCCACTGCCCACAGACTCTCCTTCCCCATATGCCTGTTCCACCCCAGGAGTATACACCTTCTTTGTCGCCTGGATAGTCCTTTGGCTGCTAATCTCCCTGTCCTTGGGTTTCAGTAGCAGACCAGACCGAAAGTCTTCGAGCTATGTGGTAGCTACAGGGTTCCTTACAGGAGCTCTCTCCTTCCTCCACGCACTCTCTCACCTGGAGAGAGTCACTCACAGGTCTGACAACCTACCTCTTCCAACAACAATCACCTCCCTCACCTAGAGAGAGGTGACACACATGCTCAACATGAACTTACATTGGCCAGTAAGCCATGCATAGTCCAGCACTACATGGCCACAACAACCAACTGGGAAAATAGACATGAGGTTCCCAAATAGGCTCAACAATGACGAAATAGACTCATGCCCTGGTTCTTAGGGATGCGTGACAATCATTCCATGTAGGGGATGAACACAAACTCCATGGTTCAGAACAGAGGGGGGTGTACCTGGTTTCCATAAGCAAACACAGACTTTGCCCAAAATCAACACAGGCTCGAACTATTCAGACAGAGGATGTACCGGACATCCGAAAACAAACACAGACACATGCCTTTTCGGTTCAAAGGATGCACGAAGGTATCTCTGCAGAGGTCAGACCGGTTCATGCTCAGACGGTTAGGTAGAATGGAGGAGGAACCCCCATCATGACTCATCTCAGTCATTTTATCTGCATGCGCCTGGGTTGACACTTGTCACCCATGAAGCTGCATGCGCTTAATCAACATGCGTTCCTTCCCATTTGGTAGTCCCTTGTCCGTCCCCAAGAACTTAGGATAAAACATCACATTCAATAGAATTCACATGGATTTTTGGAATAATAAAAAAATATTATTCCCAAGGACTTAAGCCCCTAGGCTCAACACTTAGCCCCTCTTCCCACTTTCCAGCCCCTAATCCCTTACCCACTCTATGGAATCTTAGTCCCCCATCACTCATTCATCGTGGTCGGTCTGCACGCGGCGACGTTTATATTTTTATTAATAATGTGCATAGATACATGTACAAAATCAGGCTTTTGGCCTTCAACACTTAGGCTCTCTGGCCTAATAATCACATAAGCCCACTAGCTTATATAACTTGGCTCACCAGCCTATACAACATAATTACTATTCATTTTATCAACATGATTTATAACAGGGCTCGGGCTTGGGGACACTATAATCCCTCTCCCCTTATTTCTGCATTGTCCTCAGTGCAACTTTACATTGCCTCTGCAAGCTTTTCGAAATTTTTCAAAAAGATGCGGGTACTCTGCCCGCATAACATCTTCATGCTCCCATGTCACGTTCTTAGGACCGTACCAGGTTCACTAAACCTTTACAATCCTTATATCTTGATTCAATAGATGTTTGTTTTTCCTGTCCAATATGCACAGAGGATGCACTTGCAGGACACCTTCTGGTTCCACCTAAATCACATTCCAGTCGATAACATGATTAGCATCAGGTATATATTTCTTAAGCAATGAAACATGAAACACATTATGTACAATCATAGATGCAGGTAATGCAAGCATGTATGTAACTGGACCAATCCTTTCCAAGATTTCAAATGGCCCACAAAATCTGGTTGCCAACTTGGCGCAACTTCCCAGCTTTAGGGAACTCCTGTTAGTTTTCACTTTCAGGAAAACATGATCACCCACTTTAAATTCTCTGTGGGTTCTGTTCTTATCAGCATAACTTTTCTGCCTGTTCTAGGAAAATTTCAAATTCTGCTTAATTTTTATCATTTGGTCTTCCATCTCCTTGAGCAACGCTGGCCCAACTACTGCTCTGTCAGCTAGATTATCCCAGCTCATTGGAGTATTGTACTTTCTTCCATAAAGTGCTTCAAATGGGATCATCTTCAATGATGCATGATACCCATTATTGTAGGTGAATTCTACCAAGTGTAGGTAGTCTTCCCATCTTGATGGTTTGTCCATCACATACATTCTCAACATGTCCTCTATTACTCTGTTCACCCTTTCTGTCTGTCCATCATAATTAGGATGATATGTTGTACTAAAGTTCAAATTCGTTTCGAATCCTTTGAACAGTCCTTTCCATAAATTTGAGGTGAATTTCGTGTCCCTATCAGACACAATCTTTTTAGGAATTCCATGCAAGCGTGCCACTTTTTTTAAGAAGATATCAACAACATCTGTTTCCTTGTGAGTAGTTTTCAGTGGAATAAAATGGGCAAATTTTGTAAGCTTGTCCACCAACACCATAATCGAATCATGCAGCCTGCTCATTTTGGGAAATCCTGTAATAAAATCCATTGTCACCACTTCCCACTTCCACTCAGGAATGGGTAAAGGCTGTAGCAACCCTGCTGGGTGCCAATGCTCATCCTTAACTTTCTGTCACTCCATACATCTAGCGATGTATTCAACGATCTCTCTCTTCATACCCGACCAAAAATAATGGCTCTTGACTACTGCCAAAATCTTCTGATATCTTGGGTGTCCAATATAAGTCACGTTGTGCATTTTTCTTAGAATCGCAAGTTTCAAATCTTGGACATTGGGTATATACACTCTATTTTTGTACAGAAGTATTCCATCAGTTTCCAATGTGTAACTTTCCTCTTTCTGTGGTCTTTCACTCTGTTGTAGCTTTGCTACCAAGTCTCTGTACTGCAAATCGACATTTGCAGCTTCCAAAATTCTATCCTTAATATCTGTCCTATACATGCTAATGACTGAAGCATGTAAGTTGTGCACCTTTCTGTTGAGTGCATCGGCCACCTTGTTTTCCTTCCCTTTGATATGATTGATATCAAAGTTGTATTCGCACAGAAACTCCATCCACCTACTTTGTCTAGCGTTTAAAGTCGGCTAATCAAACAAATATTTCATACTGTTGTGATTTGTTTGCAATTCAAATCTCCTTCCCATGAGGTAATGTCTCCATTTCCTCAGAGCGTGAACGATTGTTGCCAACTCCAAATCGTGAGTGGCATAATTATTTTCATGCTCTTTCAGCTTCCTGGACTCATAGCAGATTACAAATCCATTCTAGCTAAGAACTCCTCCCATCCCTTCCCTACACGCATTTGTGCACACCACGAAATCCATATTTGGATCTACAATCCTCAAGATTGGAGCGCTGGTTAACAACTGCTTCAATCGCTGAAAACTCTTCTCACACTCTTCGGTCCACTGAAACATTTTCTCCTTCCTTTGCAAGTAAGTGATAGGGTGAGCTATCTTTGAGAACCTTGCTATAAACCTTCTATAATAGCCGGCCAAACCCATTAAGGATCTAACTTCCTCCACATTCCTTGGCGTTGACCACTCTCTGATGGCCTCAACCTTCTCAGGATCCATGACGATCCCTTCTTCTGAAATAATGTGCCCCAAGTAATGGATCTTCTATTGATAAAATGAGCATTTGCTCAACTTGGAGTACAACTGGTGTTCTCTCAACACTTGCAGCACCATTCTCAAGTGTTGTTCATGCTCTTCCTCTGACTTGGAATACACCATAATGTCATCCAGGAAGACTATGAAAAACTTGTCTAGATAGTCCCTGAATCAAGCACATAAACACAACAGGTGTGTTTGACAGCCCAAACGGTACTACTGTGAACTCGTAATGACCATACCTTGTTCTAAAGGCGGTCTTGCTGATGTCTTCATCCCTTATTATTACCTGGTGATATCCCAATTTGAGATCTATCTTCGAAAATATTTTTGCACCCTTCAACTGATCGAAAATATCGCCGATCCTCAACAGAGGATACTTGTTCTTGATAGTTACCTTGTTCAACTCTCTGAAATCAATGCACAAGCTCATCGTTCCATCCTTTTTCCTCATGAACAAGATCGGAGCACCCCAAGGTGACATGCTTGGGTGAATGTACCCCTTCTTTAGAAGCTCTTCAAGCTGCAATTGCAACTCTTTCAGCTCTGGCGTACTCATTCTATAAGGAGCTTTCAAAACTTGAGCTTCTCCAGGCATCAAATTTATAGAAAAATTGATGTCTCTCTTTGGAGGTAGTCCAGGTACTTCTTGGAATACACCCTTGAACTCTGTGAGTACCTCATGGTCTCCAATCTTTGAGACTTCATCTCTGGATGCTTCCTCCACATGGGATGCAAACAATTGACAGCCTTTTCTGTAGCACTTCTTCAACTGCATGGCTGAGATTTCTCTAACAGCCACAGCTCTGGGAATTACTTCGACTATTTTCTGATTCCCCTCCTCATCCAGACATGTAAACTTCTTGTTACGATAGTCTAGAAGGGCATGGTGCTGGTCCAACTAGTCCATCCTAATTAAGTAGTCATAAGAGCCTAAAGGCAGAATATTCAATTCAGCCTTAGTGCTCAATCCTTTCATGTCCACGGGACAAGACTTAATCAACTCAATGACTTTCCTCTTGGTTCCTGTAGCCAACTGCACTAACCAAGAATTTTCATGTTTGCTTCTTAATAAATGTAAACTTTCCACCACCCTAGGATCTACATAACTATGGATAGCCCCTGAATCAATTAAAATAATAAATGGTCGGTTATTAATAATACCTTCCACTTCAATCATGTGTGATTGAAATTCAGCTTGTTTGTTGTCTAGGGCTGCATATATCCTTGGCATTCTATTGCCCATATCTTCCATGGTTTCAGCTTGCTGAACATTGTGGACGATTCTCGCTTTATATTTTCTGTGGGGGAAATCTCTATACCTACGGTTTCCTTTACAACCCCAACACTCCATAGGTGGTGGTCTTAGCATTTGTTCACCTGCTTCAGCCTTCCTGGGCTCTCTAAAAGATGTCTATCCCTGAGGACTGTTTCTGAAAAAGGGAGGCTTGTTTCCCTTCTACCTCTGCTCTTTTTTGAACTTCTTCTGGGCATCCCAAGCCTTCCGAAAGGTAGGCTTTTCCCTTTGCTATTCATACAAGCATTTCATCCTTCTTATTGTTTCTTCCATAGTCTTAGGATCACCATACTGAATCTTGTCACTAATGGAAGGCGGCAGTCCACTCAGATACCTCTGAATCTTGACAGCCTCATCTTTGATGAATGGAACATACTTTAGTAATTCCAAAAACCTTTGTTTGTATTCATCAATGGTCATGCTGCCCAGTTTGAGTTCAAAGAACTCATTCATCTTTCTTTCATAGTATCTTTTAGTCAGGTATTTCTTCTCGAAATATCTCTTGAACTCCTTCCAAGTGATATCTTTCTCTCTAATGTGTTGCACCTGCACAAAATGATCCCACCACATGGACGCTTTTCCTTTTAGTTGATACATCACAATCCTTCCTTCTGCATGAGAGGAACAATTTTGCAGTTGGAAATATTTACTCATGCCAAGCAACCATGTTTCGACATCTTCCTCCTTCTTATGTTCTCCATCAAACGTAGGAGGCTTAATCTTTTTCATCTCCCCTTTCAATTTATCCACTCCAGATATTCGGTGTTTTCTAGTAGGGGATGGGCTTGAACTACTGTGTGCCTTCCTACTGGAATGCTTTGGGGAGCGACGATGATGTCTGCTACCACTCCTCAATCTTCATCTCCTCTCAGGGGTCTTCACACTTCTTGATCTTCTTTTCCTCTCAGGGGTCCTGAGACTCTCTGTCTTGCTTGAGTCACTCCCCTTCTCCAATTTCCTTTCTATTCTTTCTAGGCTATTCAACATCTTTAAGTTGAATTCACCTTGCCGATCCCTGACCCTCATGATATTTCGACTATCATCTCGATGAGCCTGGGCATATCTCTGCAATCCTTCAATGATTTTCATTATATGTCCTTCCTTATTCAATTCTCTTCCATGCCCATTGGAGTTCGATCCTTCGAATCCCAAGTTGAAATCCCTTCCTTCTCTTTCATTCTTTGAATCGGAGGCAATCCACACCTCTTCTATTTCTATACTTAGCGTCGATTCTCGGCTGTCCTGACACTCGTTGAAATCTGCACACACAATGTGTAGTCAATTTAAGTTTGTCAGGGCTTGAACCCTTAATAAAACCACAACATTCATAAAATAGTGTGAATAAGAAAAACGTTTCGAATCCACTAAGTTTTCTGAGCTCTGTTTGGCTCTGCAATTTTTGGGACTTCAGGTTTCGGTCCACAAGGATCTCATACTCGGTTTTGGGACTTCTGGTTTTAGGGTCTCGATCCATGAGACTCTCATACTCATTTTTGGGTTTCGTGGTTTTGGTCCTCGAGGATCCAACAGTTAAATCCTCGACGGTTCTTTTCTCTTTGAAAATTTTGGGACTTCGGGACTTTGGGTTTTCGGGTTTCGGGGTTTTGGTCCCCGGAGGTTCTCGCACTCGCTTCCCTCTCCAACTCCCGACTCCCGAAATTTCGACCTCTCTCCCCCCCTGGGCCCACAACACAGCTGTCGCCAACCAAGGTAGGGATTTTGGGACTTCGGCACGTCGATTTTCGGGTCTTCAGTATCCGAGAGTTCATGATGGAGTGACTCCCAACCCCTTGTCACTCCATTCCTCGAATTCTGAAATTTCTATCTCCTTACTCTCTGGGCCCACAACAAAGTTGTCACCCCCATACATAGTGGCAAGTGGCACACTTAGAGGGGTCCACGTCACCTATGGTGATGTCATTGGGTCCACCACTCTCGCTTTTCTTCTCGACCCACTAGCACGTGGTACACACCCATGTGTCCACGTCCATCCCAAGGAAAATCCAATGGTTAGACTTTTCTCAGATCTACGACGCAGATCTTTTTGGCGTTTCAGGTTTTTAGGCATTGGGAGTTCGTGCATCCACACATATCGAACTTCCATTTGCTGAAATCTCAAAATTACGGTCTATTCTTCCAATTGATCCAATGGTCAAGTTCCTCCCCTACGATCTATGGTGTAGATCATTTCGGGATTTCGGGTTTCGTTATTTCGTGACTTGCGAAAGCAAGGGTTCTTCCCCTTTGGTTTCCTGGGTGTCGAAATGTCGTCTGGCAGCCTCGTGTCCCCCCAATGGATGGTCCTAATGAATCCAGGATTTCGAGTATCACGATTTCCATGTTCCTATGCAACTCCAAAGGGTTTTAAGCCCTGTGCACGTTTTTCAGATCTAACGGTCACGAGGGTTCTCCTTTCCTCCTGAACAGATCCTATGGCTCCAACACTTCTGGTGTGGAGTCCTCTCTCCTTGTGGATATATACCACACCGACTGTGGTTTCATAACACCACTACACCTCCTGAGCTTTGTAACACGGTCAAGTAACTCCTTGACACTCAAGAGCATCTAAAGGCTCGAAATTGGTCCTCCAGACACAATTTATTCTCAAACCCTCAGCCCAAAGACCACTCATTTGGCCCATCTAGGCTCAACATCGAAACGTTGGCTCTGATACCAATCTGTAATGCTCCCCCGACCCACTGGTCGGGAAGACGCTACTATGTAGAACACATCATTTTCTTTTAATTTTATATATACATGACATGAATTTTAATCAAAAGAACACATTTAAACTCAGAGTTAGCACAAGATTACTGCTAACTTAAATAATCCCTGGCATTAACATTAATTCATATGCATGGTAGAATACATGATAATTATAAATACACAGGCATGCATGACATAATTAAAACATCATCTGGTACTTATCTTTGAAACAATGGTAATTCCACCAACCAGGTGTAGGCCTTCCACAAACCTCCTAGCCTTAGACCACATTGCTCATCAAGCTCAACAATGGATCACCCCCGCGCTGGGACTAAGCTCCCCCCCAAGGCAAGGAATCCTAGGATAGGTTGAGGTTACAGGGAAAACACACAGTCACAAGAAAGGATTCTCTCCCAGGAACCACTCATACCCATTGCCCACAGACTCTCCTTCCCCACATGCCTATTCCACGCCAGGAGTATACACCTTCTTTGTCACCTGGACAGTCCTTCGACTAGTAATCTCCCGTTCCTTGGGTTTCAGCAAAAGATCGGACTGAAAGTCTCCGAGCTTTGTGGAAGCTACAGGGTTCCTTCCAGGAGCTCTCTCCTTCCTCCATGCACTCACTCACCTGGAGAGAGTCACTCACAGGCATGACAACCTCCCTCACCTAGAGAGAGGTTACACACAGGCTCAACACAAACTTACAATGGCTAGTAAGCCACGTACAGTCCAGCACTGCGTGGCCATAATATCCAATTGGGAAAATAGACACAGGCTTCCCAAACAGGCTCAGCAATGATGGAATAAAATCATGCTCTAGTTCTTAGGGACGCATGACAAGCATTCCACGCAGGGGATGAACATAGACTCCATGGTTCAGAACAGAGGGGGGGTGTACCCTCTTTCCAGAAACAAACACAGACTTTCCCTGAAATCAACACATGCTCGAACTATTCAGATAGAGGATGTACCGGCTATCCCAAAACAAACACAGAAATAGGCCTTTTTGGTTCAGAGGATGCATGAAGGTGTCTCTGTAGAGGTCAGACTGATTCACGCTCAGACGATCAGGTAGAATGGAGGAACCCCCATCACGGCTCATCTCAACCATTTTATCTACATGCTCCTGGGTTGAAAGTTGTCACCCATGAAGCTGCATGCGCTTCATCAGCATGCATTCCTTCCCATTTGGCAGTCCCTCATCCTTCGCCAAGAACTTAGGATAAAACATCACATTCAACATAATTCACATGGATTTTTGGAATAATGATAAATTATTATTCCCAAGGACTTAAGCCCCTAGGCTCAACACTTAGCTCCTCTTCCCACCTTCCAGCCCCTAATCCCTTACCCACTTTGTGAAATCTTAGTCCCCCATCACTCATCCATTGTGGTCGGTCTGCACATGGCAACGTTTATATTTTTATTAATAATGTGCATAGATACATGTACAAAATCAGGCTTTTGGCCTTCAACACTTAGGCTCTCTGGCCTAATAATCACATAAGCCCACCAGCTTATATAACTTGGCTCACCAGCCTATAAAACATAATTACAATTCATTTCATCAACATGATTTACAATAGGGCTCGGCCTTGGGGACATTACAATCCCCCTCCCCTTATTTCTGCACTGTCCTCAGTGCAACTTTACACTGCATCTGCAAGCTTTTCAAATTTTTTCAAAAAGATGCGGGTACTCTTCCCGCATAACATCTTCATGCTCCCATGTCACGTCATCAGGACCGTACCAGGTCCACTGGACCTTTACAAGCCTTATAGCTCGATTCTAGAACTGTATGTTTTTCCTGTCCAATATGCACACAGGATGCACTTGCAGGACACCTTCTGGTTCCACCTGAATCACATTCCAGTCGATAACATGATTAGCATCAGGTATATATTTCTTAAGCAATGAAACATGAAACACATTATGTACAGTCATAGATGTAGGTAATTTAAGCATGTATGCAACTGGCCCAATCCTTTCCAGGATTTCAAATGGCCCACAAAATCTGGCTGCCAACTTGGCGCAACTTCCCAGCTTTAGAGAACTCCTGTTAGTTTTCACTTTCAGGAAAACATGATCATCCACTTTGAATTCTCTATGGATTCTGTTCTTATCAGCATAACTTTTCTGCCTGTCCTGGGCAGCTTTCAAATTCTGCTTAATTTTTATCATTTGGTCCTCCATCTCCTTGAGCAACTTTGGCCCAACTACCTCTCTATCAGCTGGATTATCCCAGCTCACTAGGGTATTGCACTTTCTTCCATAAAGTGCTTCAAATGGGCTCATCTTCAACGATGCATGATACCCATTATTGTAGGCGAATTCTACCAAGTGTAGGTAGTCTTCCCATCTTGATGGTTTGTCCATCACATACATTCTCAGAATGTCCTCTATTACTTTGTTCACCCTTTCTATCTGTCCATCAGACTCAGGATGATATGTTGTACTAAAGTTTAGATTCGTTCTGAATCCTTTGAACAGTCCTTTCCAGAAATTTGAGGTGAATTTCGGGTCCCTATCAGACACAATCATTTCAGGAATTTCGTGCAAGCGTTGCACTTCTTTTAAGAAGATATCAACAACATTTTTTTCCTTGTGAGTAGTTTTCAGTGGAATAAAATGGGCCTCTTTTGTAAGCTTGTCCACCACCACCATAATTGAATCATGTAGCTTGCTCGTTCTAGGAAATCCTGTAATAAAATCCATTGTCACCACTTCCCACTTCCACTCAGGAATGGGTAAAGGCTACAACAACCCTGCTGGGTGCCTATGCTCAGCCTTAAATTTTTGGCACTCCATACATCTAGTGATGTATTCAACAATCTCTCTCTTCATACCTAGCCAAAAATAATGGCTCTTGACTGCTGCCACAGTCATCTGATATCCTGGGTGTCCAACATAAGTCACATTATGCATTTCTATTAGAATTGCAAGTTTCAAATCCTGGACATTGGGTATATACGCTATGTTTTTGTACAGAAGTATTCCATCAGTTTCTAGGGTGTAACTTTCCTCTTTCTATGGTCTCTCACTCTACTGTAGCTTTGCTACCAAGTCTCTGTACTACAAATCGACATTTGTAGCTTCCAAAATTCTATCCTTAATATCCGTCCTATACATGCTAATGGATGAAGCATGTAAGTCGTTCACCTTTTTGCTGAGAGCATCAACCACCTTGTTTTCCTTCCCTTTGATATGCTTGATATCAAAGTCGTATTCGCACAAAAACTCCAGCCACCTACTTTGTCTAGCATTTAAATTCAGTTGATCAAACAAATATTTCAGACTGTTGTGGTCTGTTCGCAATTCAAATCTCCTTCCCGTGAGGTAATGTATCCATTTCCTTAGAGCATGAACGATTGCTGCCAACTCCAAATCGTGAGTGGCATAATTCTTTTCATTCTCTTTCAGCTTCCCGGACTCATAACAGATTACAAATCCATTCTAGCTGAGAACTCCTCCCAGCTCTTCCTTACATGCATCTGTGCACACCACAAAATCCATATTTGGATCTGCAATCCTCAAGATTGGGGCGCTGGTTAACAGCTGCTTCAATCGCTGAAAACTCTTCTCACACTCTTTGGTCCATTGAAACATTTTCTCCTTCCTTTGCAAGGAAGTGATAGGGTGAGCTATCTTTGAGAACCTTGCTATAAACCTTCTATAATAGCCTGCCAGACCCATAAAGGATCTAACTTCCGCCACATTCCTTGGCACTTACCACTCTCTGATGGCCTCAACCTTCTCAGGATCCATGATGATCCCTTCTTCTAAAATATTGTGCACCAAGTAATGGATCTGTTGTTGATAAAATGAGCATTTGCTCAACTTGGCATACTGCTGGTGTTCTCTCAACACTTACAGCACCATTCTCAGGTGTTGTTCATGCTCTTCCTCTGACTTGGAATACACCAGAATGTAATCCAGGAAGACTATGACAAACGTGTCTAGATAGTCCCTGAATACACCATTCATCAAGCACATAAACACAACAGGTGTGTTTGACAGCCCAAACGGTACTACTGTGAACTTGTAATGACCATACCTTGTTCTAAAGGCGGTCTTGCTGATGTCTTCATCCCTTATTCTTACCTAGTGATATCCTGATCTGAGATCTATCTTCAAAAATATTTTTGCACCCTTCAACTGATCGAAAAGATCATCGATCCTCGACAGAGGATACTTGTTCTTGACAGTTACCTTGTTCAACTGTCTGAAATCAATGCACAACCTCATCGTTCCATCCTTTTTCTTCACGAACATGACCGAGGCACCCAAGGTGACATGCTTGGGTGAATGTACCCCTTCTTTAGAAGCTCTTCAAGCTGCAATTGCAACTCTTTCAACTCTGGCGTACTCATTCTATAAAGAGCTTTTGAAACTGGAGCTGCTCCAGGTATCAAATTTATAGAAAAATCGATGTCTCTCTTCGGAGGTATTCCATGTACTTCTTGGAATACATCCTTGAACTCTGTGAGTACCTCATGGTATCCAATCTTTGAGACTTCATCTCTAGATGCTTCCTCCACATGGACTGCAAACAATTGACAACCTTTTCTGTAGCACTTCTTCAGCTGCATCACTAAGATTTTTCTAACAGCCACAACTCTGGGAATTCCTTGGATTGTTTTTCGATTCCCCTCCTCATCCAGGCATGTAAACTTCTTGTTACGACAGTCTAGGAGGGGATGGTGCTGGTCCAACTAGTCCATCCCAATTAAACAGTCATAAGAGCCTAAAGGAAAAATATTCAATTCAACCTTAGTGCTCAATCCTTTCATGTCCATAGGACATGACTTAATCAACTCAGTGACTTTCCTCTTGGTTCCTGTAGCCAACTGAACTAACCAAGACTTTTCATGTTTTCTTCTTGATAAATGCAAACTTTCCACCACCCTAGGATCTACATAACTATGGCTAGCCCTTGAATCAATTAAAATAATAAATGGTTGGTTGTCAATCCTACCTTCCACTTCAATCATGTGCGATTGAAATTCAGCTTGTTTGTTGTCCAAGGCTACATAGATCCTTGGCATTCTACTATCCATATCCTCCATGGTTTCATCTTGATGAACATTGTGGACGGTTCTCACTTTATCTTTTTTGTGGGGGAAATCTTTGTATCTATGGTTTCCTTTACAACCCCAACACTCCATAGGTGGAGGTCCTGGCATTTGTTCACCCGCTTTAGCCTTCCTTAGGGCATCCCATCTTTTAGAGAGTCCAGAAAGGATGAAACAAAAAGAAGGGAGAAATGATTGTATTAATAGCAAAGGGAAAATCCTACCTTTCAGAAGTCTTGGGATGCCCATTGGAGTTTGATCCTTCGACTCCCAACTTGACATACCTTCCTTCTCTTTTGTTCTCTGAATCATAGACAATCCACACCTCTTCCATTTCTATACTCGATGTCGATTCTTGGCTGTCCTGATAGTCGTTGAAATCTGCACGCATAATGTGCAGTCAACCGAATTTTTTCAGACCTTGAACCATTAATAAAACCACAAAATTCATAAACTAGAGTGAATAAGAAAAACGTTTCAAATCCACTAAGTTCTCTGAGCTCTGTTTGGCTCTGCAATTTTAGAGACTTTGGGTTTCGGGGATTGTCACACACCTACTACGGTATAATAAAATTCTTTCTTTTCCTCAAGGGACAGAATCCCTAAAGTCCTACGGGGGCCTAGTGCAGGCTAGTTCTTTCCTTTTCTCCTCCCTGTGATCATGGGTTACGACCACAAACCGAACAAGTATGGCGTCCTTTCGCTCTTTGTGGCTCGGCACTACCAGAGTGTTGAGTCTTTCGACTCTACAAACCCCGACACAGTGAAACGCCGAACCCCGATAGGGCTAGCGAATACAAGATCCCTGTTTGGGTCTTCTCCTCGTGACCACATTCCATGACCCTCAGCAAAGACTTTGCCAACCCTTCACGATTTGGGAAATCGTGATGCATGACTCCTTCCTTTCCCATTCAAATCCCCAAAATTCATGAAGTCTCCCAAGTTTCCCTCCAAAGGAGATCAACAGTTGTACGCCTCACCTAATCCGATGGTTCAGATTTCCTTCGGGACTTCTCTTTGAAACTTTTCGCTGCTCGTAACCTCGCAGGTTGCAGCATCGAGCTCTCGTGCTCTTTTCTCCGAAATCCCGAGAAGCAAAAGTCAACAATAGTTGACTTCCTCTTTGCACTTCTCGCAACTTGCCACTTCACGAGTTGTGTCAAACCTTGGCACCTCTCCTTCACGAACCCTTGAGAAGTGATATTTATTATCCTTCTCGCGTTCTCGCTACTCGAGACTTCGCAAGTCCAAGGGTTGAGCTCTCAGTCTCTTATCCCGTGAATCCCCGAGACGCGAGAAGTCAACAGAGCATTGACTCCATTCTCCAGGAAACGCATGTCCACCTATCAACCATGCGAGCCCCACCTTGTGGTCCTACCACATGTTCTCTCGGCTCAGCTCTCAACACTTTGCTACTCGTGACTTGGAGCACCCAACCTTTGGGCTCTTACCTTGCGAACCTACGAGTTCGCGAGATCCCTGGATCTCTGCCACTTGTCCTCCTAAGATGGACGGTACTGATAGCTCCTCGCGATTTCAGGGTTTCCAATGTTGAAATGTACTCATCCTCACGATTCATGATCCACCGAATCCCAATATGCCGATATAAGGACAGCTGGCCCTACAATGGGCGCTTTTCACTTTGTCGAGATTCCGGAATTCACAACTTCGAAGTGTATGGACTTCTCGTCCATAGGATTCCCGATTTCCCGATGGATGACTTTCCTTTTGAGACTTTGCCTGCATTCTCCCATTGCTGCCACGCGTCCTCCTAAGATGGACAGTCCTGATCACTTCTCGTGATTTCAGAGTTTCCGCTGCCAAAATACTTCTGCAACTTGTCCCTTCGATCCCCAAAATGCCGACGGGCTCCCGATCTTGTCCACGTGTTCTTCTCTGATGGACGACTCATATTGATTCTGGGATTTTCACTATGAAAATCCTCGACCTCATGTCATCGTGACTCCCAATTTCATGAATGCCAATATCCCGATGGCCACGCCTCTCGTCGGGACCTTCAACCTCTTGTTCACAAGGGCTTACCCCTCATGCATCTCTTAACAGATCCAACGGCTGTCGGGTTTTTTTGGCTAAAATCTAATGGCTCAGATCTGTCCCACGTCGCGCATTTCCCACTACTTCATGGATGTGGAAAAATCAATGGTCCAGATGTTCTCCTGGACCTTGGGGGGTCTACGATCCCGATTTCCTCGCTATCCATGAAGATAGAGGAAAAGGGGTAAGGTATGTAACACCCTTGTTTCTTTCGTCAATCTAACGGTCGTAAATGACCATGGGTCTTCCAACGAAATTTCGCCCGTCGGTTGATACTTATCCCTACGATGTTACTTCAAGATTTTAAGAGGGTCATTCCTCCTCGTACAGGGTTGTTAAGACTTGCACATTCAAGTCCTTTTTCCAGGTTCTTGGTAAACCTTTCCAAGGGGGGAATCTCTGTGAAGAGATCTATTCTGGGGCATTCCTGGAGACAGATAAGGGGAAACAAATTCCCGAGAATGGACTGGAAGTCTGTCTTGGTTCGACTTATGCATAATTAAATTTATTTATCAACATAAGCCATGCGTGGCTTTTTCTGTTATAAGCATATATCTACCATTTCTTATCAAAACACTGCACATACATTCTTATACTGTAATCATTCACAATTTCATAGTTCTTGAGCATATATATATATATATATATATATATATATCAGCATATGAATTTCAAGATGCAATATGTAAAACACTTATCAGAAATAACACCAGAAGGGAGTGCAACTGCTGAGAGGGGTGCTCGTTTCCACCCAACCGTAGGCGTAGCGACTCCCAACGGATTTATCACTAGCCACCCCCGAGCTGAGACCACGATTCTGTGAGACTGCGTCTCCATTTTCCAGTGACCATGAGCGAAGGTTGCAATCCTTCCTCTCTGCTATCACTCCCTTTGCGTGTTTCCAAAGTTCTCCCCTCATGTCTGCCCCCTCCAATCGCTTCTACCCCACGCCTTATCCTCTTGTGAGGTTGCATGTGGCGTGATTACCCTCTTGTGGATCAGGCTTGACGACTCTATGGATGGGTGGTTCACCATCCCATCCCTCATTAAGTCATCCGCCTACCAGCCTGCGAGACCTTAAATTTGGGGCCAGCGAGCCGCTTTTGGTTCTCTGGGCCAGTGGAGTCCAAATACGGTATTAATTTTCAGTGGAAGTTAATGCCACCTTTTCAGGTGCCTTCCACCACCATCATGGTCTCTTTTCTGCACATCCCCTCTCAGCAGTCCTGCAATAAATTCAAAATGTTATTCACATTCATTGACCTTTTCCTCAAGGTCCATTTACATCACATATTCATATTTATGGGTTTGCCATAGTTCTTGGTCAGTCCAGTTATATTTACAAGCTGGGGGAAACAGGGTGTTACAATTCCCTCCCCCTTAAAAGGAACATCATCCTCAATGTTCTTATCTACTAACATGTATTGCATGTATAGAAGTAAACAAAATCGGATATGCCTGTCTCATGGCATCCTCCATTTCCCATGTAGCCTCATCTAGGCCAAAATGTTTCCACTGCACCTTGACCTGTGCAATGGTTCTATTCCGGAGTGGGGTTTCCTTTCTGTCCCGTATGCATTGGGGTTCTAGTAGAAATTCTCCCTCTGGATCCACCTGGATCACAGACCAGTCAATTATATGATTAGCATCATGTACATATTTCTTCAATAATGAAACATGGAAAACATTATGTGTTTTTACTGTGAGAGGAAGTGCTAGCCGATAGGCTACAGGTCCCACTCTATCTAGAACCTCAAAGGGTCCATAATACTGGGGTGCCAACTTGGAACAAGCTCCCATTTTGAGGGAACTCCTTCTAGGCTTAATTATGAGATATACATGGTCTCCCATTTTGAACTCTCTTGGAGTTCTCTTTTGATCAGCATAGCTTTTCTGTTGGTTCTGAGCGACCTTCAGATTTTGTTTTATTTGGGTCACTTGTTGTTCCATTTCTCTCAGCATGTCGAGTCCAAAAGAAATCCTATTTACAGGATTTCTCCAGCTGATTGGAGTATTAAACGACCTTCCATAGAGGACCTCGAAGGGACTCATCTTTAAGGATGCTTGGTAGCCGTTATTGTAGGCGAATTCTACCAATGGCAGGTAGTCTTCCCATTTCTTGGGTTGATGCATTACAGGCATCCTTAACATATCCTCTAATATTTGATTCACTCTTTCTGTCTGTCCATCAGTTTGAGGGTGATAGGCGGTACTAAAAAACAATTTGGTCTCTAAACCCGCCATCAGTGATTTCCAAAAATTTGAAGTAAATTTTGTGTCTCTGTCAGATATTATCTCTCTCAGCATACCGTGCAGTCGGAACACCTCTTTCATGAATATTTGGGCGATATCTATCGCCTTACAGGTTGATTTGACAGGGATGAAATGAGTAGACTTGCTCACTTTATCCACCACCACCATAATAGCATCATTATGTTTGGTTGAAGTAGGTAATCTAGTGATAAAATCCATGGAGATGGTTTCCCATTTCCATTCTAGGATGGGTAAAGGGTGTAATAGTCCTGCTGGGTGTCAGTGTTCTACTTTAACCTGTTGGCATTCTATGCATTGGGCCAAATATTTGGCTATGTCCTTCTTCAATCCAGGCCAATAAAATTGTTTCCAGGTGGCAGTGATCATTTTCTGGTATCCTGGGTGACCAGTGTAGGGTCTTTTATGTAGTTCATCCATGATGAACCTCTT
>ML810707.1:31540-46146 GCA_009831015.1 Picea engelmannii
TTTGTCCTGTAAGTAAAATGGTTTTATTTTCATTATAATATATTCATATTCTTTGAATAATTGATTATTCATTGATTTAAATAGCTTTAGTCTTTTTTATCAATACATGGTTAATTATTATCATTTATGTATTAATTTTTCCATTCTTTAAAGTCTATTATCCAAAAAAATTCTTCCACGACTACAGAATGGACAAGTGATTCCAAAAACTTAATAGAACAAAATATATGCATTTTGGCTTTAGACTTTTGTTTATAATGTTGTTATTTATGTTTTTTTTAATCCTGTTACATGTGCAGGTCTGATATCTTTAGATTAAACGATCTGTGATGTGTAGGAGGTTTATATTATAAATACCATCTATCATTTACTTCTTCAAAATACAAATGTTGTGATTATATATTCGATTTAAATAATGAGATTTATCTTTGAATTTTAAATTGAATGATAAAATGCATAGATTACTTCCAGATTTATCTTGTTGTAATCATGTATAATTATGAGATCACAGGTTTATGTTTGTGTTTCCTTTTCTGTCATTAAAACCTAAGCTGCCAATACATGTTTTGAATTTATTTAGAACAATCATAAGGTTCATTGCAGATTTCTCTCTTAGACATGGCAGTTGGATGTTCACCACTCATGCAGATGCTTGGATACACCTCACTAATTCATTGACATGATAGCTTCTTTGTATTTTTCTGTCATTTGCATATCATTGAAACTACAATGTATGGTTCAGCTTTGACTATCCACATGTTCATGTTTCATTAACTTTTTTTTATAAGATTCTTTAAATTTATAAAAGAAAAACAATAAATATTTTTAGGTGCTTTCTTTATCTACTTCCTAGAAGCAATCATTTTTCACATCGATTTTCGTAAGTTTTGATTAAAACTTGCATATTGTAAATCATGTAAATAAACGAGACTTGTATATCTTCTGTTTAAATACAACTACTATAGTTACATTTGAACATATGTACATATATATCGTGTGTTTAGTAATTAGTTAGTTATTTCTCTCTTTTATTCGTTTCTTTTGGGATTCTTAGATTGGCTAACGGAGCCATTAAACCCGTCAGAACGAGTTACACCAAATGGATTGGGTTATTTAGACAACCCCGGACTGGACTCACTCTTCCAGTTGACAGACGGTCAATTTCGCCCGTCAACACCTTGAAATTGTTGGCATCATCGATTCCTCCCCTCAAGATGTGCTCCATTTTCTTTGATCCTCCCATTTCTACTGGAGACTCCCCCTTTCTCTATCATGTGGCCTCTAGGAATGTTGGCATTGATGTGGCATGCTTATTATTCACTAGTGGCACCATTTTCATATAAGTGCATTATTGTGACCTATGAGCTAGCCACCTAAATCCTTCCCAAGTTTCCCCCATGGTGGCATAGTCTAAATGTTCTACGTTTAATTGGCATTTTTTACCTGAATCTGGTGATCTAAATGTAGGAAAATTTGCAATTTCATGTTGTTTAAATTGCATTTATGAATGAATAGATGGATTTAGCATCTTGGGAAACCCTTGGGCCACTCTAATTACATAGATGTAACCACTCAATGGGATACTTATTATTCCATGGACTATTGTCCCTTCGTTATACAAAGGGTAACTTTGAGACATGACAGTATCAGTCAGGACCAGCTATCATATGACTTTATAGGTCACATTAACCAACATATGACTTGAAATTAGCTTATATCTTATCTGGTGACATAGTTTATATGGGCCAGGGATTATCCAGCCTACCCAAATCATGCAGACGTCTAATATGTACTATGTTCATCTATTAATCCATGTACTTACCAATCATATCTCTTGTCCATTCACATTTAATTTGTTGATATTATGGTATTTGCGGGAGGTATTAACATCCACGTGTAACCCTGACAAGAATAAAATATTCGAGGAAGCAAGAAGAAATCTTAAAGCATTGGATATAAACCTAGAAGACAAGTCGGCTAAAGAAAATAATTTAATATTGAGTCTTTAGCCTCCAGAAAGATAATTTTTCCCAGACAACTAAGAAAGAGTAGTATAAATACAGGATTCCAGAGCTCATTTGTACACACACAATGCACAACTGCAGAAATATAGTGTGCACTGCAAAAATTTAGTAAGTGCGCAAGTCTAGATACTAGCTACAACTTCAGCTACTGCAACTTGTATTTTTTGGTTTTAGTCTTGGAATTTCTCTTGGTTATGGTTTTTACTTTCTGCCTTGTGCACTATATCTAGAGAGAGGTACGCTACATTGATTGGCTATTAGGACTAGGGTTTGCTTCCATAATTATTATTTTTCATAGTTAAGGTGATCGGTTGTGGATTCGACCTATGGTTGGGTGACAATATTTCTAAATTGTCTATGGTTAAAAGAGTACACATACCTTTTTAGTAGGTTATGGACCCACACTATCTTTAGACAGTCTAACCGCTGGAAGATAGATTGGGAGTATTTTCTCAATTACAGTTGCAATTGTAGTCAAAGTTTTTGTTGCAACAACGAAACCCTAACCCTCTTGTTAAGGCACCTTGAGTGAAGAGATTGACCTAATTTCTAGATATCCTAGTGCTCCCTAACCTAGCACACCTTCTAGTACTCTCAGCAATCTAAGACATCAAGTTTGAGTTTTTATGGTCAAATTCAAATGTTGACCAAGTAAAATTCAAAGGTTGACCAAGTAAAATTCAAAGAAGTCATGACTTACTCTATGAATTCATAAAACAAGTTATAAGGCGCTTATAACTTCAAAGAATGGAAGACAAGGATTGACCTCATCCTTGCCAAGAATAAAGTGTTGGATATCATGAAAGGAAAGATCGTGGAGCAACAATTTGAAGAAGGAAAAGAGAAGGAACCTCAGAATGTTGCAATTATGGAGAAGTTCAAGGACAATGGCATCAATGCCATGAGTATCATAGTGGAATCTATAAAAGACCACTTGATACCCTACATCTCTCATATTGACTCATCTAAGAATATGTACGATTCCCTAACTAACCTCTTCTCAGTCAGAAACATCGAACAAGTAATGAGTCTGAACAATGAGCTTCGTGACATGAAAATGAATGATGATGACAACATAACATCATACCTTGTGAGAATATCTCAACTAAGAGATCAACTACAAGCTATTGAAGAAATCATTTCAGAGAAGGAACTGGTAAATATAGTACTCAATGGCCTTCCCAAGACATGGGATGCATTTTCTGAAAGCATGAACACAAGAAAGGAGTATCCCACATTTGAAGAAATTTGAACTTGTTGTTGATCCAGATTATTTTCGGCACGAAATGAGATCGGAGATATAATAAAGAAATGCATAGAGATATCACAGATATTCAATAATATAACAGAAATATATCATATATGCAACCATAAACATAGATATACTGTAATACATGATTTCTATTAATGAAATAAATGTACAGAGACTGTAAAATACAGAGTGAAAGACTCGATAGAATGGTGGCATCTTATCTCTGAGAAGAGATGTGATGACTACTCGCATTCACAAGAAGATGATTACAATGAGGCTCTGAAGGCCTTTTTACAATAAATAGGAATTCCAAAATTCCTAGACATCCAAAAACCTAACCCTAGGAGATGAAGTGCCAAAATTCATGTGAGCCCCGTTTGGGTAAGTTAGTACATCAACTTCTCGGGGTCATAACTTTTGCATACGATCTTTGTTTTAGACGTATGATAGCTCATTGGAAATTTATCATCAAGGAGATTAATTTTGGGGGCTCAATCATTCCTTTGACTATCATTGAGAACCTCAATCTCGAAAAACCTTCATTTGGGCCCTCAAAATGGCCCTGGAAGTTAAAAACTGTTAAAAATATTAAATTGCCAAATTTTCCAGAAAACTATTTTGAGCCAGTCGAAAAAGGTGGGTAGCCATCGATATCCAACTGGATCAGTTGTGCACAAGAAGAATCAAGGGTTAGCACAAAAGATAAATTATAAAGGAAAGATGATGATCAATCCTACACAACAAAGTTCAAGAAATTCAAGAATAAGAAGAAATTTGACTCAAGGAAGAAACCAAATCAAGAGAAGGATATGTCAAAAATAAAATGCTTCAACTATCAAAAATATGGTCACTACAAGAATCATTGTCCTGAGTTATTGAAAATGAAGTAAACACACGAGACAACAGTTGTCTAAGAAAAGAACCCTCAAAGAAAGTCAAACAAGATGAAGCAAATTTCTTCTTCTAGTCAAGGTAACAATATTCTTTTGTAACATAGTCCTTGTACATACCATGCTTACATAGTTCCTACATATATATTTATTAGAATATAATATGGTTAGTGAAACAACACCTGTGGAAGAATAACAAGATAAGGATTATTATTACGATGATTACTAGTCAAGTAATGTATTTGAAAAGATGAAGTACGTTTACAATCCTTGGTAACAATTCTTGTGAAAGCTATTATATAAGTAGCAACTGCTAGATAAGATGAAATTAGAATCAAACTTGAAGAGACCCAGAAGAATTCAAAACAGAAATAAGTTAGCAATCAAGAGGAAATTAGAAAAATAATTGTGACACTTTGCAGAAGGCAATAAGGATGCAGACGAAAGAATGGACTCTCTTAGATAGAGGGAGGTGATTATATATAATTCCAAAAAGGAGAGCATGCATTCATACATGAAACAAGGATTAGGAGGGAGATAATCCTAAATGATATGATCCATTGAGGATGATGAAGTATATGTCCATGTTCCCATTCAAATTAGTAGCCATGATAAGAAGCACGTGTTCAAAAGAAGCCTTCTTTGAAAAGAAGCCTTAAAGTATCCTTAGCTATCCATATACATCCATGATCCTATGATGAAAGGAAAAAGTTGGAATCTTCAGGGCATGGAATGTATAGAAGACACCATGGACCCAAGAGCTAAAGAGAAACATGAGGAAGAACATGAATATTCTAAGAAAGAAAGAAAATCCAGAACAACCAGTTATTATACTAAGAATCACAATACTACTAGCTTGGTTTGAACCCACTAGAAGCAATCAAGAAGAAGAAATGGAAGTTATGATAAAGAAAAATGTATGTAAGAAAATGTGAAAAAGACTTGTGAATGGAAGCATTGTGAGATTAAGAGGTTCTTCCAGAAGGAAGGAGAAAAACTATAACGACTACTCACTAGTATCCATGGATTGGAATTTACATGTAAACAATTGTTCTTCCCAAATAAAGAAAGTGAGAAAGAAGCTTATACTAGAAAGAGACCCATGTATGAAGATATAATAAGACCTTGTATGGATTCAAACAACCTGATGCAGAGTATCTCATATACAACAGAAGTGTGGTGAAAACTTTCTATAACATAGATAGTGTATCAGAATAGTTACTCAGAAGTCTGATATGATGGAATTCTAATCCATGGAAAACTCTCATGATGACAAAAGAAGTGCTACTTGGATATGTTTTAGTTTGAGCTTTTCCAAAATTTCATGAGCTAGTAGGAAATAGAAGTGTTGAACTTGACCATGATATATTATAATGATCGGAGCTATATGAAGCCTTCATAGAAAACTAGTGTTCCATGATAGACCGAAGTACATTGATATCAAGCATTATATTCTCCGTGATGAAGTCCAGAAAAGAGAAGTGGTTCTCCAATATATCTCCACATATGAGCAGATAGTAGATATTTTAGTAAAGCCTCTATCCAAGATGAAAAGTTTGCGTACTTAAGAAACAAGTTGGGGTTCCTGGAGACAACTTCCTTATTGAAAAAGGAAGATATTACTCACAGGTTGGGAGGGAGCACTGATGTGTTATTGATTTATGGACAGTCATTTTTCAGTTTGAAAAATGGTCCAATATGAGTAGTTCCTTTCTAGTTCAGAAAGTGGTTTGATATTTCTGACGGACATGCATTTTTGAATTCGTAAAATGGTCCAGATCGGACAGTCATTTTCATAATGACAATGGTTCTATATATTCTTGATGTACCATAGACGATGATTCCCCTTATGGTCGGTGTGGGGTAATGGTCTAGGATAGTCATTCTTCTTGGCAGTCACTCTGAGTAGTGGTCAAGTAGAATGTTCTGCCTCGTCGGGTAGTCATTCTTTTGAAGTTCACAATTGTTATCAGTTTCGAAGAATGGTGTGTTTTGGAGGTTGGTGCAGGACATTCATTTCCTCAGGAAATGTTCTAGACAATCATTCCCTAGGGAGGACTCGTTCTCTCTAGGTTGCACTATTATTAGTGCTGGAAGAATGGCCCAGTTAGGTGAATGGTCCAGGTTCAACAATCAGGGAGAGACATTCCCTAGGGTAGACTCATTCTCTCCGGGTTTCACTATGATTAGTGTAAGAGGAATGGCCTAGTTAGGTGAATTATCCAGGATCATAAATCAGGGACAGTTATTATTCTATGATTGAGAATGATAGTCTATATATCCCATGGCTGATGCTTTACCTTCTGAGGGAATATTCTCTTCCATATCTCACAAATGTGAGTGGAAGAATGTCCCAGATGACTCAGTGTGTACCATGGTATTATTATACAAGTTGATATCAAATGATATGATCATTGTGGAGATTGTATGTCTCTCGACAGTAGTTGTATGCCACTGTGTTGGATGTGTTCCACTATTTAGGACTATGTGTCACTTATCAAGTAGTCATGTGCTACTTGGTGTGGTTGTGTACCATTGGATAGTCGTTGTGTACTACTATCGATAGACACAGTCGTGTTCTATTGAATGGAATTATTATGATTGCCATGAATATTATCATTAGTGTTGAAAATTATTACTAGATAGATGGATAGTCGTTCTATGGTCCATGACAATTATTCTTCTAGGACGTATGTTCATATTAGAAGAATAGTCATTGTATCCCATGGAGTAGCTTCCAACATATGTTGGAACAATTATTCTTCTAAGAAATATGTCTAGATTAGAAGAATAGTTCGTGTATCACTCTCTGGAGTGAGTGACTTATTCAACATCATTACTCAGATGGAGTATGGCTTAAAGAGATGATGCAGTTGATGTTGTTAGATGATATTGACAGTGATGATGGTGCTCGTGATTTAATCATGAGATAGACTGAGTGACTATGATGATGCTACCATTTGAATGGTATGTTTGTGCTCAATACCATTGCCTTTAATACCTCCGTAGCTATGAGGGACTGTTGGTATTATGTTATCTGTGGGAGGTATTAACCTCCATGTGTAACCCTGATAAGAATAAAATATTCCAGGAAGCAAGAAGAAACCCTAAAGCATTGGATATAACCCTAGAAGACAATTCAACTAAAGAAAATAATTAATATTGAGTCTTTATCCTCCAGAAAGAGAAGTTATCCCAGAAATCTAAGAAAGAGAAGTATAAATACAAGATTCCAGAGCTCATTTGTAGACACACAACTCACAACTATAGAAATCTAGTGTGCACTGCAGAAATTTAGTAAGTGCACAAGTCTAGAGAGTAGTTGCAATTGTAGCTACTGCAACTTTTATTTTTTAGTTTTAGGCTTGGACTTTCTCTTGGTTATGGTTTGGAATTTATTCCTTGTGCGCTAGCTCTGGAGAGAGGTATGCTACATTTATTGGCTATTACGCCTAGGGTTTTCTTCCATAATTATTATTTTTCAAGGTTAAGGTGCTCGGGGTGGCTTTGGCCTATGGTTGGGTGAAAATATATCTATATTGTCTATGGTTAAATGAGTACACCTAATTTTCTAACATAATTGACATCTAGAGGAAAATAGAGAATATTTATCCTGTGATAGACATTTTTTTCCCCCATAGCAGGAAAAATCGATGTCTTGATCGAAACAACACATGCATAATTAGCTCACACTTAACATTTTTATCCCTCATAGTAGGAATAATTTACATCTCGTTCGAGACAACGTGGGAATAATAATCTTGTGATGGACATTTTTATCCTCCTAGTTGGCATAATTAAGGCCCAATTAGGTGCCAAATGCACCCATGAGATAACAATTTGTTGGCATGGTAGTGCCACATAGGTGCCATAGAGGCAAGCCATGGGGAAATGGTGGGTCACTATGGTTATTTCGTCAATATTGAAAATCATCGAATACAAGTTGGATTTCTGACAAATACTAAACTATGTCATAGCTTCGGTGAACATCGAGGGACCAAGAAACAAATATAACAAAATTTTGAGAATTAGTGGGTAACGTCCTATGGTAAGTTGGTTTTTTTCTATAACATCAAAACACCCCATCGGACATCAATACCATATGTAGTAGTGTTGTTAGTTTAATTTAATTAAATTCCTAAATAATTGGCATTAGTGAATTAACTTAAATCCTATCCATTAGATCATAAAGTGAATGTGAGATTTAATCTCATCCTTTGATCACTTTGGAGAACTAGGATTTTATATTTAGGTTAAACTCAAGGTTATAAAAGGTAACCTACATGAGAGGAGTAGACACACACTGATTGAGATAGTGATATCTCATTTATTTGGTAAATAAGGACTTCCATCCAAGTGTGACGAAAGGAGAAAAGGGGAAGCAAGGGTGATAACAGCCAACCACCAAGATCGAAGGAATAGTATTGAGGTTTGTAAGGATTTTCTATTTATTTTTTTTAATTGTTCCTGAGGTGGGCCATTATCCCAAGATGGGATCCCATATTAATAATAATAAACATCTCATAGTGTTGGTTTTCCCTTCGAGAATTTTCCGAAGGTTTTTACCCATAAAATTTCATGTGCAATGTGTTTAGTTTCTAGTTTTTACGTGCATTGTAAATGTTTCATTAGTAACTCAGTTGATATTTTATTCAATAGAAGTAATCTGTTTGGAATTGATTTTTGGGTGTTGGGTTAGGATAATTTAACATCAACTTCCTTTATTTTATGTTATCCTTTCCCTATTAGATTTGTATATAAGTATTTCATGTGCAATTGGGAGTGTAGGAAGAAGGGTGATACGAGAGATTCTTTGATATGATAATTATATTCCATGCATTTAATTTTAAGCCATAGGTCTCCCCAAAGAACCATCATAGTAATAGTCATGTTATAAATGTGAAGTGGATGGAGCTCAAAGTAAATAGTAGATAGACACTTTCCTCTATTTATGGATTATCATGGTATGTTCAGTAAGCGCATGTGTTCCACCACAACTATCAGTCATTATCCATAGTTAAGATCTTAATGAAGATTTTTCATATAGAAAAACCCATGAATTCCAAGACTTTTAGGAATGTCTTTAGTGTATGACTATAGTTGGACCTACCCCACACTCAAACTCAAAGATTAATCCTTAGGTCGAACCAAGGAGTCAAATCAGCTCAGGGAACATCAACATTCAAATTAAAAGATAAATACAATATGTACAATAAGGAAAGTGTTGATTTCAAAAATTGAAACTAAATCCAAATAGTGAAAAATAAAATAAAACTAAAAGAAACCAAACCTGAAAATGTCAGTCATTCAAGTAAAATAAAACCAAACTAAAAAAACATAGAATACAACAGCATGGTATAAATATGGGAAAGGAATAGAGTATGAATGATATATACAAAATTATTTACATTCAACCTCCATAAATTAAGATAAGGTAAAATGCTTCACTAAATAAACTTTCCATGCAAACTAAAACCCAACAAGTATGATTTTCAAGACCAAGTACATGATTTAGAAATCAAAATCAGCAATATTAAAAGGAACAACAATCAAGAAAACTAAAATCAAATCAAATCCTTATTCCAATAAATTTAAACATTTCTTGGTGACAACAATTTGAATTCTTGAAATATTAAAAATCTAAAAATTTCATGAGTAATATTCGAACAAGATTTAAGACCACTTCAACTTATTGCCATGTAAGGTCTTGGAAAAATAAGATTTTATTTTATTGATACTTTACACGAGGGTATCTAATATTATTAATCCTAAATATTCCAATGATTCTATCATTCACACCAAAATAATGGGATAAGAGAATAATCCCATTATCATTATTGCAAAATTGTATGAAGAAGGGAGTAAAACTAGCACAACCGCATTATAAAAGTTGTTGATATATGCCGATGAGCATCATTTTCCACCTTTCTAAAATAATTTCTTATCAATTCTTATTTATCCAAATTTAGTGCATATTGCACCCATAAAACTTGTATTGATATCAAATATAAATTTACAGTACTTGTAACTTTTATCTCTACCACTTTTCTAATCCAAATTAAATGATATGAATGAGGATGATCGCTCGTTTTCAAAATGAATTTATATTCCATTAAATCGGAGACTACTCCCAATGAAATTATATTCCATTAAATATTATTGATTAAGATCAACATTTTCAAGGCAGTAAGATTTTATTTATGTTGAGTCTTGATCTTTGCTTAAGATTTTTGGAGCTTGAGTTCCATTATATCTTTCTATTGAACTATACTCTTATTTTTTTAATGGCAGCAGAATAACAAATTTGATTCAATTTCTTGTATATGAATTGATTTACTGGGTACTTAGAACAAAAAAGTATCCATATCACCTTGATAACAACCCCAAAACATAAATACATTACGTTTTATGTAAGTTTCATAATGATAATATCTAAGTGCACTCAACTTATATGGCATCGGTCCTATATGAGTCAACATAAATCTGCTAATTTTTTGAACGTTTCCCCCTTCTTAGTTGATTTATGTAACTCATGTTTCTTATGCATTGATTATACACTCTTTTTTCTCTTTTGATTCTCTTCAATTTTTCACAATTTAGATTGCAATGTTGAAAACTTATACATATGCATGATTCATATTTTGAAATACATGCTTCAAATCTCATATAAAAATTAAACCCATCACTATGGATTGAAAGGTCATGATTAATGCATGCTTCCAAGATTATATAAAAAAACAACCCATCTCTACGGATTGAAAGCACAATTGTATACGGAATCCCTACATTTTATATTTTATTATGACTCAATTTAATAATGGTGTGAAATTATAATAAAATAATAATTCACTTCAAAATTTAAAAACCAAAAAGGTTGGGCATGTGAGGAATTAGGTTAAATTCCAACCCTTCCATTGCACATATCGCCATTCATTTGTAAGTCTTCCCATCACATCTTCTCTTCTTCCATACAACCAAGATGATTAGATAGAGGTTCGACAGGAAAGGGTGTGCTTGGCTTTGTAAAATACGAGATCAATATCAAGATATGCATAGCTCAACTTTGGAGATGTTATCTTTCAACACCCGGGGCAACATAATACCCATTTTATTTCTATTATCCTTCAATGTTTTTAATGTTTGTTGTATAAAATCATTATTCTGTCATCATATATAAATCTATATATTTAAAACAACCATATATAAACCTAAATAAATTTCAAACGACCATATATACGTTCATATTTCTCTAAAAGATATTAAAAAACAGAGTTAGGTTTCAAAATTTATATAGAAATAATAAATAAATATGGATTAAGTACAGGTAGTCTCTGTACAGAGGGGAAACCAGAAAGAAAATATGAAAATTCATATACCTTTTATAGATGCATATGAAAATAGTCATCGGAATTTCTCTCCCCTCACTATCTCATTATTATTATTTTCCAAGGGTAGCACAATATGCAAAAAAACCCACCCCACTTTCATCCTCTCCACCTGAAAGAATTTCCCACTTTCATCCTCTCCACCTGAAAGAATTTCATGCATTCTTCAATTTCTATCCATTCATTCCTATTCTGCGTGATAACTTCCTATGTATGAACATCAACAATTAATCAATGAAGATGAAGATGAAAGTTTGAAATTTGGGCGGAGGCATAGAACTACTATAAGAAAATAATCGAAAATAATCAATTAAAGGAGAATGATTAAAACCAACCTAGAATTGGCATTCATACTATTCATTGTCATCCCTCAAGATGAACTTCTCAAGAACACTAGGTGATCTATAAGAAGACACGGAAAATGAACAAACCTCCTCGGGTAGTGTGTCGCATACTATCCCACTGATCAAGATTTTATGTATGTTCGATTATTTATCTTTTCTTGAGATTTCGGGAGATTCAAAAGGGTGTGTGTGGGTTTTTAAAATAAAAAACCAAGATATGATGAGGGAAAATGTTGGAGATGCTATCTGATGAAAGATGAAACATGAAACATCTTTCAATGTATCATTTCCTTGGCTAATTGAAAGTTTGAAATGCATGCCATGCAAAATGAAAAGTTAGGCATGGCTCACCTCACACCCTGAAACAAATGCCATCCAAAATGAAAAGTATTCCATGGCTCGCTTCACACCCCCACGTAGTTTAGTAATAATTAATTAATCACAATAAAATGGAATCCTTACTAATCATCTAAACCCTACTAATTACTTAAACGTGGCAATCACCTAGCCAACACAGTAATTTCTTAATCTAATTCAGTAAATGTGAAAAACTAAGCACATAAATGTTTGTCTTTATAAAAGAAAGGAAGTTAGTGGTTAAGATCATAGCCTTTCATTTAGTGTGATGAACAAGATTATTCCATCCATATTTAATCTTGTTCATATGAAACCCATTAAAGACTAAAATCCTATTAAATATGCTCATTTACAATAGGTGTATGCCTCTAGGCGTAATTACGTACAGATAAGAAAGAAATATCAAAATAAAATTGTCATCTATTAAAATAAGAATGAAATTGTAATGTATTCTTGTAATCCTAACAACATGGTATAAATCATGAACATCCTTAAAAAAACCATTTTTAGTGAAAACAAGGGAAATAATTGGGCAAGATATGTGAACCATTCAAAATAAATCCTAAAAGAGAGATTATAAAGGAAAATTTCACAATCTAAAAGTAAAAAAACGAATGGTCCTCACAATTGATAATCAAGTGAATAATTTGCAACAAAATTCTCTAATCCAACTGACACATATACTTTTCCCTTCCATCTAGTGAAACAATTAAATTTCCCCCAGTACTTAACAACAGAGGTTAATGGAAATTCTAAGAAAAACACATTTTTAAATTAATAATATGAAACATTCCACAAACACTCAACCCTTTGGACTCACTACTATGAATAATTCCCTTTCATATTTGAAAACGCCAAACTTTCAATTTCAAAAATTGCATCAATAATCTTTCTCTGAAGTATCAATTTATCCTTGCCATGAAAGATGAGTATTGATTCCAAAGATTCTAATGATTCAATTTAATGTGAAATAAGAGTATCTTATAGAAATAGAGGTAGATTAGAATAATCATGATAGCTAAAAGTGACTCCAAATAGAAATTTGAAAGATATTTCCATTAAAACTATATCAAATAACAGATTAGAAACCATGCATAAAAGAGATGATCAGGGATGGATTTCTAATCATAAATCAAACTGATAAATAACATGATTGATTAATTACAAATATTGAGAGCATAGAAATATTCTCATAGATATCCAAGAAGAAAATTCCAATAGTAACACTTTCCTAAGTTGTCCAAAAATGTTTCTAGTATGCAAGGAGGAATGTCCTTTGTTTCTAGTCATAACAGCCTTCTTGTATACAAGAAGAAACTTGAATGAAGCAATATAACAACTTGATATAAAAAATCATCCTTAAACGACTAACTTATTGAAAATAAAATATTTACAAGAAAATATAAAGAAACTAAAACTAAAAGTGATTGAAGCAAACAACTCAAAAAGAAAACTCAGCTACGTTCACTATGATATGTCTATACTAAAACATGATGGATGAAATAAATCAAACTAAAGGGAAGTATACACACTAGAAAAAACTCCAACCCCACAATCACATGATCACCCAGAGACATTAAAATGGATTTAAGTAATCTTAATCTAAGATGGAAAAAAAAACATTATTCCCAAAATTTCATTAACTTTGTACAAGACATCAAAATCAAACCTCAATGGTAACCAAACTAAGAATGATCTTTCCAATCAAAATTCAATTAAGATGAAGATTGGAAATATTTAAGTCTAATTTTCACAACAAAAAAGAAGTGCAAATTTTTCTTCATTTTAAAATATTCCTCTTGTAAGATGACAATTTGTCCACAAAAAGATTGTTTCATGAGAAACATGAATGTCATCAATGATCATAAAATTTATTCAAACACACAGAGAAAAAGTTTTGAGAGTGTCAACATTTAAATGCTTCCCCTCGTGTTCAAAATTTTCTTGCACAAAATATCTTCTAAGGAAAAACACCAGCATGTCAACTTCCTAACTTGTTCAAGAAATTCTTTTTATGTTCGACCAACAAGTTTTTTATTAAAATGATAAAAGGAAAATAAGAAAACTAGCTAAAGACTAGAAACAAAAATTAGATTAATCTAATCAACTAAAAAGAAAATAATCTACAACTATAATCTATTAAATATCAGTCATGAAGAATTTATTCATTGATTACATCTCGAAAAAGAGCAATATGAATCCTTAACCATAAGGAGAGACAATTTTTTACAACTAAATTTATTCAAAACCAAAAATTAAAACTACAATAAACAATTGTACAAAGAAATGAAACTATAATAATCTATCCTACTCATATCATACACTACATTGGTTGCAAATGAACTATGTGAAAT